>JACBWV010000916.1:0-52168 GCA_013435795.1 Chlamydomonas sp. ICE-L | reverse complement strand
TTACAAAAACATATTTGTATGACAAAAACATATTTGTTTTACAAAAACATATTTGTATTACAAAAACATATTTGTTTTACAAAAACATATTTGTTTTACAAAAACATATTTGTATTACAAAAACATATTTGTTTTACAAAAACATATTTGTATTACAAAAACATATTTGTACTATAAAAACAACAGACATAGCTTAACATCCTGACTACTACCCCGCATCCTTTCCAACAACCCACCACCACCAGGTCTGACTACTGCCCCGCATCCTTTCCAACAACCCACCACCACCAGGTCTGAATTCTAGCTTCGAATGTTCGATGTCAACAACATCCAAAACACTACCCCTCATCCTTTTCAACGACCAGGTCTGCTTTCCAGCTTCAAGTTGATGACATCACCATGATCGTGCCTATGGATGAGTTTCTTGTCTTGAAAACCGCAGCTGAGAATGGACCCCCCTATGATGATGAGGTACGAGTATGTTTGTCGTGTATGTATGTATGTGTACGTATTAATGGCTGTAGTATGTAGTACGAGTCTGTCTGTAGTATGTTATGTATGTATGTATGTATGGATGTATGTATGTATGTATGTTCAGATCCAGGCGTAGGGTCCAAAAAAGGCACCACACGGGCCAAGATTACACCTACCATCTGTGACAGGAAGGAGGGGCTCAAAAAAGGCATGATTGACATATGACATTGAAACCCCCAACCCCCAAACAATATTTTTCCAACGGGGGCCCTGAAGTTCAGTTGCTTGTTGATACGTGTAATTTTTAATGTATACATTGTAAACTTTAATGATTGATGAGGTTAGTAACCGTTCCGGTATTGTAGTGGTTGGCAGTGTACTTTTCAGCTGTTAGTGCGGACGTGTGTTGAAGTTGTAGTAGCGTTAGTGCTTGGAACATTAGTTAACGTGTATGGTGGTGCGGACATACGTAAAAGTGTATCTGTAGTGCTGGACATATGTACTGTGTATCTGTGGTGCTGGACATACGTACTGTGTATCTGTTAGTGCCCTGGAATATGTAATTGTTGTATCTGTGGTGCACTGGACATAACGTTACTGTGTATGTGTTCTGGACATATGTACTGTGTATCTGTGGTGCTGTACATACGTATGAGTATGTAGTGTATTGATGGCGATTACCTGTATCAGTTAATTGCGGACATACCAGTACTGTGTCTCTGTATTGCTGGTATATGTACGTGCTCGTATGCTTGGAACATGGTGTAATGCTGATGTAGTGGGACATACGTACTTTGTATCTGATGGGGAATATGTAATGTGGATAGTGAAAGTGTGGACATACGTACAGTATTGCACAGTGGGCTGGACATACGTACTGTGTATGTGTAGTGCTGGACATACATACTGTGTCGGTTTAGTGCTGGACATTTGTACTGTGTATCTGTAGTGCTGGGCATACATACTATCACTTACCCTCTGCCCTGTCACACTGGCCCCCCTGCTCCGGCTAACAACAATGTGCCCCTGCCCTTTCACAACCCTGTGACCTCTGCCCTGTTACCACCCTGTTTGCCCCATGCACGTTCACCACCCTGTGCCCCTGCCCTGTTCACTACCCTGTTTTGCCCCTTTGCCCCCTGTCACCACCCTGTTGCCCAGCCATGTTCACCACCCTGTGACCCTGCCGGTGTCCCCCACCCGTGACCCCTGCCCTGTTCACCACCCTGTGCCCCTGCCCTGTTCACCACCCTGTGCCCCTGCCCTGATTACCACACGTCGCCCGTTTAACCTACTTTGCCTTACCACTGGGACGGTTTGTAACAAATCCGTACCACCTGCTTCCAGTTCACACCGCACACTGGGACTAAATCTGCCCTGTCCTATCTCCATGCCTTCTGTTCCACACCATGCCCTGGGAGTATGTAAGAGATTCGAAATACCTCAGCATCATGAAACAATATGAGTAATATATAAATCCAAAAGCATATGTTTACACCACCTATACCCTGTCTCTTCACCACCCTTGATTGCCATCTCCCTGTACCCCTGTTCCAACCGTGCCTTTTTTGTTACACCCCCTGTGCAAAAGACTCACATTTTTTCCTTTGGATTGTCGCTTTTTTTTTGGTCGCAAAACTTGCAGTTCATTACTGGTGGCGATACACAAATATTGTTATATAACTCCCCGCCAGTATGTTACCTCCCTCCCTCCGATGTCCATATCCCTGCCTTCCCGTTGTCACCCACCCTGCCCGGTTGTACCACCATTCGAGTGCAGAGATCAAATCGTGATGTGTTGCTAAACTTCAGCGATACTTCACATCTGTTCTATAAAAATCCCACAAAGCAGATGTTTACCACCTCCCATGCGTTATCATACACCATGCACTGCCTCATCCCACCTTTGCACTGCTTTCACACCACCTGACTGAGATTACCCCGGACTTTGTTACATCTCCCTTCATTGTGTACAACAGATTGCATTTAAACATAAGTGATCCGCTTGGTTCGCATAACTTCAGCGATCTTTCCTGGTCCCGCAGATACACAATATTTATTCTCCTAAATCCAGGCCAATGTATACACCATAACACTGCCATGTCATCTCTGCCATGTGTAAAACCCTGACCCCTGGTACTCCATGCCCCTGTGTACCACCATGTGCAGCAGATCAAAATCTTTGATGCCGCAAACTTCAGCAATACTCAAATTTGTTATGTATACCACCAGAGATGTAACCACTCTTCATGCGTCATCTCATGCCTGTTCACCACCTGACTGTATATCAACCACCTACCATTATATATATATTGGGCCTGTCTCCCTGAACTGTAAAACACATGCACTATACCACCCCCTGCCTGAGACCAACATGGCCTGTGACTCAACCATCTGTATGCCGCCTAGGCAATTGTCAAAATTTCTTTGACTTTTGGTCCCCGCTAACTACACAGCGATTACCTGGCGACTAACACAAAATTATTGTCTCTAATCTTCCTACCCATCATATGTTCACCACCCTCCCTTGCTGTTTATCACCCTGACCTGTTCACCACCCTGACCTGAGACCACCCTGCCCTGTGCAGCAAATCATAATCTTTGAGGTCGCCAACTACAGACGATTAACACACCAAACTGTCTTAAATTACCAAGTTATGCCATACCACAATACCCGCTGACCACCCCCCCCCCGCCCTGTTCACCACCCTGACCTGAGACCACCCTGCCCTGTGTACCACCCCGTGCAGCAAATCAAAATCTTTGAGGTCGCCAACTACAACGATACACACGTCATGTTCTCCAACTACCAAGCATATGTATACCACCCTCCCCTGCCGGCTCACCACCATTTGCATGACCCTGTTACCAACCCTGAACTGAGACACCCCCGCCAGGTACCACCTGCCGCAAGCAAATTAACTTTGAGGTCGCAACTACAGCGAGACACACGTTCATGTCGCTCCAACTATAGGCCTCGGGAGACCTGAACGATTACCAACACTCATGGCTCACCACTGGATTTGTCTTCTCAACAAGGGCGTAGTAGGAACCTACCCCCCAACGTTATGAGGGGGGGGCCCACAGCCCCCATGACGGAAGGACGGCCCTCCACCCAGGCAGGGACCGGTCCCAGCCCAGGGCCCTACCCACGTCGGCCAAACGCGAACCCTCTCTCCCCTCCGCCAAAATCCACCCTGATCATTCAGCCCACCACAGCCCCCAACACCCCCACACGGATTCCATCGCTAACTAATCCCCCGGCACAATTCCTGACCGCAACCAGCACAACGCCCGAGCGAGTGTAAGGGGCAAGTTGACAACAGTTGTAGCCATGCGGGTCGGAGTCACTTTCGCATAGTGCCATGCTTTTCTACTTCGCCGGAGAGTCGCGTGGCTGTGCTTCAGAAAGCAGAAACCACGAAGCGCCAGGTTCAGGTCAGAGAAAAGCAGAACATATCCTAGCGCAGATGGCCCTCCCATCTCAGGGTTTCACCTAAGGCACCACACGCCACCAAGCTGCCGGACGGTACTGTTCAGTCGTCCAGCTCAGCAACCTGGACCCTGGAGTAAGCGTTAGGGTACAGGGTAGGCCCCTGGTCGTTTTATCTGACAAATACAGTGAAATAGCCCTCCCCATCTACAGTGGCTCTCCTAAGGCACCACACGCCACAAAGCTGCCGGACGATACTGTGCAGTTGTCAACACTCAGCAACCTGCGACCTGGAGTAAGCCGTCGTGTGGGGCAGGGTAGAACCCTGGTTGTGTGTTAGTGGTTGACAAATACAGTGGAATTGCCCTCCTTATCTACAGTGGCTCTCCTAAGGCACCACATGCCACAAAGCTGCTGGGCGGTACTGTGCAGTCGTCCAGCTCAGCAACGTGGACCCCTGGAAGTAGGGTTAGTTAGGGTTGGGTGGAGTTTTTTCTTCTCAGGTATACCTGGTGGACGTATTCTCGACAGTTTTGTGCGACTCAGATCGGGACCCTGGAGCAGGATTTAGGGTTTAGGGTGAAGGTAGATCCCTGGTCGACGGTGAAATCACTTGATGTTCATCTCTAACTTTACTTAGGTCACACAAGTCACACACTCGATCTTTCCAAGGGGCCATAGGCGCTTCCATCTATCTGTTTCCACTTTCAAAAAAGGCGAAGGGATTATAAATCTAGCCAGTTACGGCGAAACCCCTGACGATTTGGCTTGTAGGCGTAGCGTTATTTGGATAGGTTTCCGTTACATGGTTTTCTCAGTTTCCCAGTGGGCTGCCTGCCGTCTTCAGATTCAAAGCCTCCCCCGTGCGAGATGCATGGAAACCAGGGGGGGGACAGTTATTGCCGGCAGTGTAGCAGACCGACATCTGAATCAGATCTGGGCAGACTGCCCCAATTAAAAAACGGTAGCTCCCGTCCGAGTGAGTTACGAAAGAGCGGGGCGGGTGGCGGGGCGGAGGGGGGGGGGGGGGCGGGGGGGAGGGAATCGGGGGGGGGGGCGGGTATGTTGGGGGGCCGGGGGGCCGCCGGGGGGGGGACTCCGGGGGGCGGGGGGGGGGGGGGGGGGGGGGGAGGGGGGGGGGGGGGGGGGGGGAATTTTCGCAGGACCAAACTCTTGTCCAGTGCATAGCGTGGTTGTTCAGGGGGACCCCACCTCTGCGCCACGAGGGAAAACAACCATTTTTACTAGCCTGGTGTCCAGAGAAGAGAGCAACTCAACCTCACCGACCAATAACTCCGAGCCCATAGCGACGCAACGGGACCCTTCCCTACGCTGCTTCTCAGATGCAACGGATCCTCCAACGTTGGTCTGCTTGCACGCGCAGCGTCCTGAACAACCCCGGTGCATGTATGAGTTGGCTCGTAGCTGTTGGGTTTCGTGACACGCCATTTGGCTCGTAGTTTGGCTAGTGATTTAAATCGACAAACGCACAATTAAATTATTCATCCCCAGCTGAGATGATGACTTTACTTTTTGTAGAATTAAAAATCACCGTAGACGAAATCGGGCCCCCGTTGTAAAAGGATTGTTTGGGGTTCAGTTCAACAGTGCTTTTTCCTTTTTAAGCCCTTCCTATACGGTTGGGTAAGTCCCTATTGGGCTTACCCCTGGACTGTAACATACCTTACATTACAACGGAAGTCAAACTTGGTGACATAGCTTCATGCCAGCAATTCGGCTCGATCGTGCTTGGCAGTATGAATCTAAATTAAGATGTGTATCCGGGACAATGGTAAACGCGACCAAATGCACGTCACCCCCCCCCCTTCGTGTGTTTCCTTTCTTCAAATTTCCCGTTTCTCCTCTTCTTTTGAACCTATAAAAAAACAGTTAAAAAAAAACTATTCAACCTATTCAAAATCAGGTTCCATAATTTCTTATCGCATTCAAGCGTGGCCCTAATTAGGTCACTTCAAGTGTGACACAGTGTTCACTCTTGAATCTGTCTCCAAATTATAAAATCATAAGGCGAGCACACAATGCTCCTTCCCAAGGAACACTTGGGTGTTTCCCTCATCAGATTCCACTTCTTATCGTGTAGCGGGAGGAAGTTATAGATCTTCTATACTATATTAATGCACTCACCTTGTGATGGTAGGGATCGGTATGAGATAAGTGGGCATTTCAGGTTTCCCACTCCCTATCCTATGAGGTAGGACATCCAAGTCTGGTTAAAAAAAGCCATTCTTTTCCTCACTTTTGACCGAGCTTTATCTCTATTGGGCGTGTTTCTGATGATTGTTGCTGTGGTAAAGAAAAGTAAGATTGGAGAATAGTAACTTTTTCCACTTTTGGTTCCATGTGAACGATTAAGGTTTTTCAAAGCGCTGTTTTTTTCCCACACTCCATGGTAATATTGGCGGCCCCAAAGAGTTCATCCTGGGAATCTTCTCAAGGTAGTACAACGTCGTAGGTCATCCACGGACACACCTCTGCAGTCTTGCGTCCTGTTAGCATATTGAGATCAGCCACTACCCAGGGCAAGTTCCCTCATAACTTTTTGAGGATCGCAGTTTGCAGCCCAGCGAGCCTTAACAAACAATGAGTGAATCTGTGAGTGCTCTAGTGCTTACCCTGGGACTCGAAATAAAAAGAGCAGTTTCCATCCCAACACAGCTGTGATCAAAATATGCGTGATCGAATCTAGAGAAATATATGCACGTACGTTGTTACAGTCCAAGGGTAGGCCAAATATGGACTTGCCCAAACTTAGTGCACAGGTAGGGGTGCTTACGCGTGCTACAGTGGGAAAACAAAAAAGGTCCTATCGATTGCCTGCCGAGTTGTTACAATCAATTCCGGTGAGTGGCCCCAAATAGTAGCTACAATTGTGTGATGAAGTGAAATTTGTACATCGTGATAAATTTGACCGTTCTCCACCAGGACGTGAAGTAATGGTACCCTCATGCGTAAGCCGGCGCTAGCCACCAAGCACCGGTATTTGTGGATTCATTTATCATCATTCTTACTATTTTTTTTACGAGTGGCAACGCCTTCGAACGAATCTGGTTGTCGTGGTCGTTGTGTTGGGGGAATGACCCTATACATCCTGGGGCTGAAACTACCTTTCACAACTTTTAGAAATGAGTGCTAGGGTGCTACAGTGGAAGAAAAAGCTCACGCAGTGTGACAATCGGTTTCCGGTAGTGGCTACACTAGTAGATACAATCGTGTGATTCATATGCACATACGTGCACTCAGTTGTTTTTGTGAGGATGGTTGTAAGACCCCTCCCAGATGTTGTGGAATGGGCTTGCTCTTGGTTTGTTTTTCAACAACTCCACACTGCCCACGCATGTCCTGTCTTTTATGTAATTGAAATTGAATGTCAACCCCTTGTTACATCCGAGTAATGTGCCACTCTCAGGAAGTGATGGAAATGTAATGTAATCGTAAGTGTTATGTAAGTAATGGAATGTATTGTCATGAAGTAATGTTATGTAATGTAATTGTAATGTAATGTATGTAAATGTATGTTTCGCTTTGTGCTTTGTTTCTTTGCGTTTTTGTACCCCTAGAGTGCTTCGAAGATATTGGGTGTGTACGGCACCCCACGGTGCAACATGATTAATCCTTACAGAGACACGTTTTTTTGACTAGCGAGTGATAAAAATGTGTTCCTGGTTTGAGGGTGACGATAAATAGATCAAGGGAGATCACGACTTCGAGATCGACTAGACAACGACGAGCCGACGAATACATCGAATGAAGATTCCCCCCGATGCACCTACTTTTCGCGCACTGCACGCAAACCGCTGCCAAACTGTCAGGCCAACAACACCTATGCCGACGAAATCCGTACAGCCTCAGCGGTACAGTTAAGGTCGCCCCCTTTTCCCGCCTCTGCGCCCAACTCTAGTCAGCACAGGGGGGGCTTCGACGAAGTGCGCATCCGTTTCTCTTACACGCTCATCGCTCGCGTTTGCAGTATTCTTCCTTTTCTTCGTCTATACGATTATTTGGCGTCTTCGACCGGGTTTGCTTATCTTCCCTCTATATCGAAATCCCCTTGAGGCCTTGAGTGAAAGACAGCCGTGCCATCAGTTTTGCTATTGTGAAGGTGTTGCCTTCTGGTTATAATATGAGTCCTTCTCTTTTGGTACTACTGAATGCTTCGGCCATACAGTGCGGCCACACTGTGCGGCTAACTGATCTGACGCCTGTGCGTCTTGAATTGAAGATTGCGATGCCGAAGTCGAGGGCAAGTATGGAATCCGCAAAAGGCGACAGCGCGGTTGGAGGCTTGTTTGGGGAGGGAGGGGTACGGTGGGTTTGAGGGGTCGGGGGCTGTGGTTGGGTTCTTGCCGTCCGTCGTGTGGGGGTGGGTTAGGGAGGGATTAGCAAGGGGGGGGGGCTTCGTGTGTGGGGATTTGTCAGGGGGTGTGGCGGTGGCGAGGGGAGGTGGGTGATTGGTTGGAGGGCCGGTGGGGCCTTTTCAAGTGTGTGTGCTTTACCCTCTCCTTTCTGGGGGGGGGGGGGGAATAGGAGGCGCGCGCCCTGGTTCGTAGTTGTGTGTGTTGGGGGGCCGCAGGTTAGGGGGCTTGGGACTATGGGTTTGCGGTGGGCGGGTGCACGGCGATGGGCGGGTGTGTGGGTCAGGGCTCGGTTTTTGGTGTGTCTGAGGTTGGGTAGGCGCGTGAGGGGTAGGGTGGGGTGGGCGGGTCAAGGTTGGGGTGGGATTTGCGGGTCAGGGTTGGGATGGGGTGAGCAGGTCAGGGTTGGGGTTAGGGTGGGCGGGTGGAACATCAGATATGGGTTTTGGATGGGTTTTGGAGGAATGATTGTGTGCTTGTGTGCGTCGGGTGGAGGGTGAGGGTAGGTAGATGAGCAGGTTGAGATGGTTGTGGGTTGGCCCTTCATCTGAATTGAGCTGTTGGAGTTTATGAGGTGCATGGGGTGTGGTGTTGCGCAGTGTGCCGTGGGCTCCTGATTTCTGTGCAGGGTGTGCAGCAGTTCCCCATGCAAGTATCCCATTACCCCCCCCCCCCCCCCCCCCCCACCCAACCACCCACCCACCCACACACACACACACACACACACACACACACACACCCGTACCCCCCCATATGTATTTTTTCTCAGAAATGGGGTCTTCTGCTAGCGACCAGGGATTTGGTGTCTTTCAGTGTTGGGCTCCTGTTTGCGACTTGGGTAGGCGGCTCGGAGGGCCTGCCTCGGGGGGCAGGGTTGAGATTTGAGTCTCATGGTAGCGGAAGGTTTGGTTAACTCAGGGTTTCATGTCGCGATCTCTAGTGGTAGCAGAAAAGAAACTCTGGCAAGCCCCCCCCCCCCCTCCCCCCTCCCACACACACACCCTATCCCACACAGCACACGTACACACCCACGCCCAAACAGTGGCTCATGGTAGCGATGCAAGTATCTCTCCACACCCTGCCTCCATACTATCAGAACCACCCACTCTTTAAAATGACAGTTAATGACATCACTAAAACAACAATGCCAACACCCAAGTAAAATATGGAACTGCTCATCTACCACCTCGTATCCCCCCCACCCCACCCCACCCCACCCTCCACACGCACCCTATCCCACCCTCCATACGTACACACCCACGCCCCAACTCACACCCAGCGACGATCACATCTTACTCAAACATAAACACCCAAACACAGGGAAAACACACCAAGGATAAAACACAATGTAATCATTACCTCTCGATCCAACCCACCCACACAACCAAACCCCCCCCCCACCCACCCACCCCCCCCCCCCCCCCCCCCCCCCCCTACCCCATCCCACCCACACACGCACACCGCCCGATCCTTCACAAAATCCCAACCTCCCCGGACGGGAAGCTCCATCCATGAGCTAGGCATGGCACAGCCTGATCTTGATACACTATACCCTAAAACCTAAAACCTATATCCTAAACCCCTAAACCCTAAACCTTAAACCCCTAAACCCTAAACAGTAAACCCGAGGAGGATCTGGCTTGTGGATGCTAGCTCACTGGAGGGTAGCTTCCCCCCACCACTTTCACAATACGAACTCCCAAGTATAACATGGAGCTACAAAACCAGTCCAACCCAATGCTAACCAATGTCCTATGTAGACAAAAAAGACACCACGAACCCAATGGCCAACGCCGCCAACACCACTAAACCAACGGCCAACGCCACCAACACCACTAAACCAACGGACAACGCCGCCAACGCGTAATGAAAATGATAGCGCCTGGTAGGGCGTGGTACTAAAGGAGCCCAGTCTTAAGCCGGTAGATAACCGGCTGCTACTTTACCTGGACAAAGCTACCATGGCAGTTGGCAGCAGCCGCGAGCACTACAGCGCACCCGTAGGGATTTGAACCCCGCACCTTCTTGTTTCAATGAGCTCTACCATTGAGCCATTCGTCGAAACGGGATAAAGCCAATGTGTATACAAGCATAGCGCAAGCAATCTCCCGTTTCGACGATTGGCTCAATGATTGAGTTTGTTGAAATCAGGCAAGGTGCGGGGTTCGAATCCCTACGGGTTCCCCTTAGTGTCCGCGGTCGCTGTCAACCGCCATGGTAGCACTGTCCAGTTAAAGTAGCAGCCCGTTCTCTACCGCCGTAAGACAGGGCTCCCTTAATCCCACGCCCCACCAGACGTTATCATAACAAGCATAGCACGCTGTATTGGGTAATTCTTTTTGTCAATTGGGTTGCGCTTTTGACGCTACTGCCTCCTTTTGGGTTGAGCTTTTGACTCAACTGAAAATGGAAATCTGCGCGCTGCGTCCAGAGGGTGTTTAAAACATTGCTTCAATCGCGCAGTCGGGCTCAAAAACTCGCGCGCTAACGCGCAATAGCAAAAAAGCAGTAGCAATAGCAATGGCAATATATAAAAAGAAATAGCAATAGCAATAGCACACGTCATGTAGTACCCTGCTGCTGTACGTATGTTGTCACAGTCCAGGAGTAGCCAACTAGGAGTTCGTGCTATGCAGATAATAATATGCACATACACACACACAGCGCCCGATCCCTTCCTCAAACCCTCACCCCCCCCCCACACACACCCCAACCCCCCAATACAAACCACCCCCCCCCCACACACCCTCCCACCCCCCCATACAAACACCCCAAAAGGAGTTTGTGCTATGCAGATAATTCAACTTTATGTTTCTTGTCACATTTATTAACAGCCCTGTCCTGTCCTGTCCTGTGGGTTGATTTGACAGTCCAGGCGCCCCTTCCCCCCCCCCCCACCCTAAATGCTTAGTTCGACCCGAAAAATGTCTCAGCATATGGCCATAATACATGCCATTATAGCCCCATTCTCAGAATAGATCGATCGGGAGAAGTAAACATTTGGAGGCCTTGACACCTCCTGGTCCAGGGGTCGCTAAATAGGCAAAAAGGACTTGCCCAACCATGTTATGAGCAATTTTGTTTCGCCCTAAATGGCCCTTAAAAGCTATGAAAGATGATAAAGCTTGAAACAGCTATGTAAAGCACCAAAACGCTGTCCCTGGAGGAGGCCTTAAACAGTAAAGCTAGAAACAACCCACTTTCAGATTTGAAAAAAAGATTTGAAAAAATATCAGGAGGGTGTAAACAGATCAAGCTCTGATAAGCTGAACCCTAAACAATCTTTTAACCGATTAATTAATTAATGACAATCGGTTTACTGATGGAGCCCCTGAGATCGTGGTGCTGTGATGAATTATTGTATTAGTTGATTATTTGTTAAATTTTATTATTTTTGCCATCACGTTTTGTTATTTCTTAATTTGTATTAATTTTGCAAATCACACCGAGGCAAAAAAATCATGTTGTGTGTCAGCACCTGCGCGAGCTCAGGCGCAGTAGCGGTCTGTGAAATGAAAACCCACAGTAATCATTCCCTAGTGCAAGCAAACGGGAAGGTTCCTTCAACTTCACGCCCCGTGGCAAGGCGTAACAATTTCCAATTTTCCTGTCTTGTGTCTCGCAGATTGCAGAGATTGAGGCTGACATGGCCAGGATTCAGAGGTTAAAGGACCCACTTTGCCCCCCCCCCCCCCCCCCCCCCCCCCCCCCCCCACCCCCCCCCCCCCCACACACACACACACACACACAAATCCAAGCCAAAAACAATTAACTCCTGTCTTGTGTCGCGCAGATTGCCGAGATCCAGGCCGAAATGGCCAGGACTCAGAAGGTCAAGGCCACTTTGCCCCCACCCACCCACCCACCCACCCACCCCCCCCACACACACACCTACAGACCCACACACACCCACTCACCCACCCACACCCACCCACAAACCCAACCCCTAAACAATCAACTCCTGTCTTGTGTCTCGCAGATTGCCGAGATCGAGGCCGAGATGGCCAGGACTCAGAAGAACAAGGCCACTTCGGCCCATTTGGGTTCTCTCAAGGTACGTCGTCGACGTGATCAATAAATAAATAATACGCCTTATTACGAGATTATTGATATCATTTATTTGTTTATTATTATTATTATTATTATTATTATTATTATCATCATTTTTAGTATTAGTATTAGTATTAGTATTAGTATTATCATTTTTAGTATTAGTATTCTTGTTACTATTATTACTATCATTATTATTATTATTTTCGAGATCAAGGCTGAGATGGCCAGGACTCAGAAGAACAAGGCCACTTTGGCCCATTTGGGTTCTCTCAAGCTAAGCCTTCCATGTGATCAATTAATAAATAAATAATACCCCTTTTTACGAGATTATTGTTATCATGTTTAATTTATTATAAGTAGTAGTATTAGTAGTATTATTAGTATTAGTATTGTTATTGTTGTCAAGATTGAGGCCGAGATGGCCAGGACTCATTAAGCTGAGGCTAGAAATTATTGAGCCCATTCATCCACCCGTCCATCCATCCATGCACCCTCCCACCCATCCATGAACCCATTCATCCACCCACCCATCCATCCATCCATGCACCCTCCCACCCATCCACGAACCCATTCACCCATCCATCCAACCAACCTTCCATTTCATTGTTTGCTGACAGGCCAAGCTTGCTAAGCTGAGGCGAGACAATTTTGAGCCCATCCTTCCATGCATCCACCCACCCATCCATGCACCCATCCATCCAACCAACCTTCCATTTTTTTGTTTGCTAAATAGGCCAAGCTTGCGAAGCTAAGGCGAGAAATTCTTGAACCCTCCAAGGGTGCTGGTGGTGGAGCTGGAGATGGTGAGTTTATGGGGCGAGGGGTTGAAGCAGGGAATTGATTTCCTGCTACATATAGCGATCGCTACTTTTGACCTTGTTTTTATCCCAATTGCTGCTACAGAAAAGCTGTAAAAGCTATAAAAAGCTATAGAAGCTAGAGAAGCTATAAAAGCTACAAAAAGCTTGACAACAAGTTCGATGCAGCGTCGCCTGCGACGCTAAAAATTGGCGGAGAGTGATTGCGAGGGAGCGACAGGTGGCACCGGAAGCGAGTTAGTTACAAGGCCGTTGGCTGACTTGTCGGGCTTCAAAGCGGTCAGACGGATGGACGGTCGGACGGACAAATGGGTAACACTGGGGGCTCCCGCCCCCCAAAAGTGGGGGCTCTGACAAAAAGCTATACAAGCTATTGATTAAAAAGCAATAGAAAAGCTATATAAGCTATTGATTAAAAAGCAATAGAAACGCTGTCCCTGGAGGAAGCCTAAAACTATTAAGCTAGAAAAACCCACTGTCTGACATGAAAAACATAAATATTGAGCCCTTAAAGGGTGCGGGTGTGGAGCTGGAGATGGTGAGTTAATGGGGCAAGGGGCTGAAGCAGGGAATTGTTTTCCCGCTTTATATAGAGAACGCTACATTTGACCCCGTTTTGGCCCAAATTGCTGCCCTACTAATCAAGCTATAAAAGCTAGAAGAAGCTACGAAAAGCAATAAAACACAATAAAAACACAATAAAACACAATGAAACACAATAAAAACACAATGAAACACAATAAAAACACAATAAAACACAATAAAAACACAATAAAACACAATAAAAACACAGTAGAACACAATAAAACACAATAAAACACAATAAACCACAATAAACCACAATAAACCACAATTAAAATCAATAAAAACACAGTAAAACACAATATAAACACAATAAGAACACAATAAAAACACAATAAAACACAATAGAAACACAATAAAACACAATGAAACACAATAAAAACACAATAGAACACTATACTAACACATTACAACTCAATAAAACACTATTAAAACGCATTAAAACACAATAAAAACACAATAAAACACTATAAACACATTTAAAACACAATAAAAACACAGTCCCTGGTGGAGGCTTAAAGCCATAAAGCTAGAAAAATTCCACTGTCAGATATGGAAAAACATAAATGTTGAGCCCTCGAAGGGTGCGGGTGGTGGACCTGGAAATAGTGAGTGTATGGGGAGGAAATATTTCATGGTAGTACAAGCAAGTTCGAGCTACTGTGATCATTTACTTATTTATTTATCTATTTATTTATCTACTAGTACGGTACCCCGTGTGGCCGGTGGCAACCAAACCCATCTCCCCCCACAACTACAGTACGCACCCATCTCTCTAGTCCTTTTTCCCCTTCTGGCTTCAGAGGTGGCCTCCCCCCTGTCATACACTAGTAGTGACAGTGAGGCCAACAAAAAGCAAACAACCCCAACTCACAACACCTAAAAAAAAAAAATAAAATAAATCCTAACAAAACTAAAAAAACCACACAAAAACCAAAACAGCAATAAAAAAAACAAAGAAAAAAAAAAACAGATTAAAATAACAAACACACAAACAAAAAAACACACCAAGGCAAAAAAAACAACCAACACCAAACAAACGCGAAACAAAACCCCCCACCAACACCCCCCAAACCCCAAACAAAAAAAACCCCAAAAGCCCACACCCCCCACCCCACAATAACAGCAAAACCAACATCCTACAAACCCCCAATCCAAACACGACAAAGAACAAAAACAACACAAAAAAAGACCACAAAACAAAAAAACACAAAACACCCAAAAAAAAAACCAAGAAACAAAAAAAACGCAAAGAAAAACCCAAAACCAAAAAAAAAAAAAAAAAAAAAACAACACAAAAACCGCAAAAAGACAGAAAACCAAATAACAAACAAATCAAACCCCCCCCCCCCCCCCCCCCCCCCCCCCCTCCCCCCCCCCCCCCCCCCCCCCCCCCACACACACACACAACCCACACACACACCACACCACACACACACACACATACAGACCCACAGCATCCTCTACTTCCCCCGGCCTCTTCCTACCCAATCCACACACACTCTCTTTCTCTCACCTTCGCTCCCAAAAGCCTCCCTTTCCCCAACCATCAACACGCACACACAATCTCCTCCTCCCTACCTCATACCCTTCACTTCAGCTGCGGGATTTAATCTTGCAGAAAGAGGGGAAAGTGCAGACCAACAACTTGGGAACCCTCAGATCCCGATCACGCCGAGAACACCGGACCAGTGCAATTCCAAAGCTACAAACTTGCAGTTTCATCTTCTCGTGCAGTGCCCCAGTTGATATTCGGTCAACTCTTGGAACAGCACAAATCGTATTTCGCGATGTTCAATACAACAAAAAGAGCTTACAGATATGGGATGAGAGGTGCTAGCGCGAGAGTGGGCAGAGGGACGGAATGGCCTTGGCGATCTGAACAAAGTCGAATTAATGGTAACAACCAGCCAACCATGACGAAGGCGATGCGATGGCATGGCGAAAGTGCGCATGCGTGAGATGAACGGTGGCAACGCTCGCAGGCGGAGAAAAAAAGCATGACGATCTGAAGGTCTGGCTTGATTATGAGTCTGGCGTAACTCCTGAGGTCGGAAAGCAAAGTCTTCACGCCTGGCTTGGTTAGGAGCAGCTTAGCAGCTTCGCGTTCATCCTGAGGCATGGGATCGCGTTGTTCACGTCCGGCCAGTTCTCCCTTGCTCATGCAAGCTCGCTTTGAGCGCTGGCTGGCGGTGTCGCGGGCCCTCCTGTCTATTAGGACCGTTGGCATGCATCATGGTCGCATGCTCTGTGAAGAAGCAGTGAACTGAAACGATTCTTTTGAGCGCCATGCAAAGCCAGGGTCAGCAGATGACCTCCAAAGAGAGGATCTTCTGGATCTAAATTGCTTGCAGTCATTGTATGGGAGGCAAATGTGGGGATGAAATGAGCGCGCGCGCTTAGCTTTGCGCATCTGCAGTTTCGGTATTTGAAAATTTCCCTGGGCGGGGAGAGCCTGCCGAAGGGGTCTGGTTCTAACCTATAGGGGTCTAGGTTTACGTCCAGGTTTATGTCCAGGTTTCAAACCTGGACGTAACCTGGACGAGACGCTAGGTTTCACTCTAAATAAAACCTGGACGTGCCTGGACACTTTGCCCCAAACCTGGACTACGTTTACCAAACCTGGACGTGCCTGGACACATTGCCCCAATCCTTGTCTACGTTTCCCAAACCTGGATGTGCCTGGACACTTTGCCCCAAACCTGGACTACGTTTACCAAACCTGGACGTGCCTGGACACTTTGCCCCAATCCTTGTCTACGTTTCCCAAACCTGGATGTGCCTGGACACTTTGCCCCAATCCTGGACTAGAATTCCAAAACCTGGACGTGCCTGGACACTTTGCCCCAATCCTGGACTACGTTTCCCAAACCTGGACGTGCCTGGACACCTTGGCCCAAACCTGGACTACGTTTCCCAAACCTTGACGTGCCTGGACACTTAGCCCCAAACCTGGACTACGTTTCCCAAACCTGGACGTGGCTAGACACTTTGGCCCAAACCTGGACTAGAATTCCCAAACCTGGACGTGCCTGGACACTTTGCCCCAAACATAGACTACGTTTCCCAAACCTGGACGTGGCTGGACACTTTGGCCCAAACCTGGACTAGAATTCCCAAACCTGGACGTGGCTGGACACTTTGGCCCAAACCTGGACTAGAATTCCCAAACCTGGACGTGCCTGGACACTTTTTTTTGTTTTCTTCCAGGTTTGGGTCAAAGGGTCCAGGTTTGGGTCAAAGGGTCCAGGTTTGGGACAAAGGGTCCTGGTTAGGGTTAAAGAGTCCAGGTTTGAGTCAAAGGGTCCAGGTTTGGGTTAAAGGGTCCAGGTTTGGGTCAAAGGGTCCAGGTTTGGGTCAAAGGGTCCAGGTTTGGGTCAAAGGGTCCAGGTTTGGGTCAAAGGGTCCAGGTTTGGGTCAACAGGTCCAGGTTTGGGTCACAGGGTCCAGGCGCGTCTAGGTTAAATCTGGGCACATACAGGTGAAACCTGGACCCCCTCGGCTCCTTCTCTGGGCAAGGTATTGCGAGTTGGGTTTGACAGAAAGTCGGGTTGCAGGTCTGGGTACACTTCGCACGCCCATGGCAGTGGGTACAGGATGATGACCCACACCCCGAACACCAGACCATGGACAACGGACAATGATTTCTTATATATTATATACGATTATTTATTTATTATTGATTATTTAGCGATTCTCTCCTCCTGGTCGAAGAATAAGAATATGGTTTGTATGCTTTTGCATGTCTTGGTGGCGGTGCTGGTGCTGGTGGATTGGAGAGGGTGAGGTCATGGGGAAAGATATTTCATGGTCAGTACAGCAACGACATGGACTTATGGGGGGGGGAAGGGGCAGGGAAAAAAAAAGTGTGAGGAGATGAAGGGAAGGGCGGGGCAAAGGGGAGGAAAGGAAGAAAAAAAAAAAAAAAAAAAAAAAAAAAAAAAAAAAACAAAAGAGAAAAAAAACACAGTATAACCCCCCCCCCCCCAGCCCCCCACACCACACACACACCCACACCCACACCACACCCCCCCCACAACACACACACCCCACCCCGCTCACACGTTTCAATGTCAACAAAGACGGTGACGCCCGTGCCGCCTTTGTTCTGCTACTATGAGACTCGAATCATGCCCCCCACCCCACACCACCACCACCACCATCCCATCCCATCCCCCTCACAGATTTCTATGTCAACAAAGTCGGTGACGCCCGTGTCGGCTTTGTTCCGCTACCATGAGACTCGAATCATGCCCCACCCACCCCCACCCCCACCCCATCCAATCCCATCCCCCTCACAGATTTCTATGTCAACAAAGTCGGTGACGCCCGTTGTCGGCTTTGTTCCGCTACCATGAGACTCGAATCATGCCCCACCCACCCCCACCCCCCACCCCATCCAATCCCATCCCCCTCACAGGTTTCGATGTCAACAAAGTCGGTGACGCCCGTGCCGGCTTTGTTCTGCTACTATGAGACTCGAATCATGCCCCCCCCCACCACCACCACCACCACCCACCACCATCCCATCCCCCTCACAGGTTTCGATGTCAACAAAGTCGGTGACGCCCGTGTCGGCTTTGTTCCGCTACCATGAGACTCGAATGATGCCCCCCCCACCCACCACCACCACCACCACCACCACCATCCCATCCCCCTCACAGATTTCTATGTCAACAAAGTCGGTGACGCCCGTGTCGGCTTTGTTCCGCTACCATGAGACTCGAATCATGCCCCCCCACCCACCACCACCACCACCATCCCATCCCCCTCACAGGTTTCGATGTCAACTAAGTCCGGTTGACGCCCGTGTCGGCTTTGTTCCGCTACCATGAAAGACTCGAATCATGCCCCACCCACCCCCAACCCCAACCCCACCACCACCACCACCCACCATCCCATCCCCCTCACAGATTTCTATGTCGACGAAGTCGGTGACGCCCGTGTCGGCTTTGTTCCGCTACTATGAGACTCGAATCATGCCCCACCCAACCCCACCTCCAACCCCACCCCCAATCCATCCAATCCCCTCCCATCCCCCTCACAGGTTTCAATGTCAACAAAGATGGTGTCGCTCGTGTCGGCTTTGTTCTGCTACCATGAGACTCTAATAATGCCACCCCCACCCCCGTCCCCACCCACAGGTTTCGATGTCAACAAAGTTGGTGACGCTCGTGTCGGCTTTGTCGGCTTTCCCTCCGTTGGCAAGTCCACACTCCTAACCAAGCTCACTGGTACTTTCTCTGAGGTGAGTTATGGTGTGGGTGGTGGTGGTGGTGGTGGTTATGATGAGGGTGATGGTGGTGGTGGTGGTGGTGGTTATGATGAGGGTGATGGTGATGGTGGTGGTGGTGGTGGTGGTGGTGGTTATGATGAGGGTGATGGTGGTGGTGGTTATGGTGTGGGTGGTGGTTATGGTGGTGGTGGTGGTTGTGATGAGGGTGGTGGTGGTGGGGGTGGGGGTTATGGTGGTGTTGTTAGATGAGGGTGATGGTGGTGGGGTTATGGTGTGGTGGTGGTGGTGGGTGTCGGGTTCATGGATGCAGGGTGATGTGGTGGTGGTGGTGTTATGACAAGGGAGATCCGTGACTGGTAATGGTAATCGTCACATTGTCTGGGTTGAACGGCCACCTGCTAACCAAGCCCCCACAGGCACTTTCCTTGCTGTGAGTATGTTTTGATGTGGTTAACGTACGTAGGTATGGATGGGGTGTTGTCCAAACACGGCCCCATTGATACGAGCACCTTGGGTGCATGCCTGGCCTAGATAGCCATGTTAGGTGTGTGTATGTGACTATGTACCTCTCTATCACTATAGCCCAGCAAAACAAGATCAGTATACTCGATTCCTCTAGGATCTTTCCTCATCACTGCCACGCCCCTTCCCCAAACCTATCATTCGAACACTACCCCCCCTCCCCTTCTCCCACCCCTATCTACACCCCCCCCCCCCCCCATACACACTAATCTCCTCCCCCTTCCCAACCCCACCAGGCGGCCTCGTACGAGTTCACCACCCTCACATGCGTACCCGGAATCGTGCGCTACCGCCGCGCCAAGATCCAGATGCTCGATCTCCCTAGTATGTATCGGGGGCGAAGGACGGCAAGAATGAGGCCGACAGGTCGTTTTCCACCCTCCCCACCCTCCCCCCCCCACACACCTACTAAACCAAACTTTTTTCCCATCGCTCACTCCAAACCCCCAACAGGCGGTCTCGTATCTGAGTTCACCAACACTCACATGCGTACACGGAATCGTGGACTGATTACCGCGGTGACACAGATCCAGATGGCTACATCTCCCTAGTATTATGACGGGCCCGCGTAAGACGGAAACCGGGACGATTTTGGACGACAAGGTCCATTTCCACCCCTCCCCCTTTACCCCACACACCCCACACACCCATACACATCTAATCCCCTCCTCTTCCCAACCCCACAAGTGCTGGTCCTGTAAGAGTTCACCCCTACATAAATGCGTACCCGGGCATCAGTTGCGCTTTTGATTACCCTTGGCGTGCGCCAAGATCCCAGATGCTCGTATACCCTTGGTTCATTGAGGGCGAGAAAGGTTACGGCCAAGGGTCGAGGCCGTCAGGTCATTTCCACTGCGCGCACGTGCAACCTTATCCTCATCATCCTTGACTGCCTCAAGCCCATCACACACAAGCGACTGATCGAGAAGGAGTTGGAGGGCTTTGGCATTCGTCTCAACAAGGACCCCCCTAAGATCACTTTCAAGAAGAAGGACAAGGGGGGTATCAACTTCAGCACGACAGTGATCAACCCGACACTGGATATGGACGCTGTGAAGGCCGTGTGTGCAGAGTACCGCATCCACAATGCGGACATATTCATGGGAGAGGTGAGTGAAGGGGTTGAGGTGGGGGGATGTTTTGTGGTTCTGAGGTGGAGGAGGGTTGGTTTGGTGCTGAGGTGGTGGTGGTGGTGGTGGTGAGGGGCCTTCGCCTAAGCTGCACAGAGATTCAGTGAAGGTCATGTGTGCAGATTACTGCATCCACAATGCGGACATCTTCATGGGCAAGGTGAGTGAAGGGAGGAAGAGATGGATGAGGAAGGGGGGGAGGGGGGGGGGGGGGGGGGTAGGGGCATTCGCCTAGGCTGGGCATGGTGTTGGTGAAGGCCGTGTGTGCGGAGTACGGCATCCACAATGCGGACATGTTCATGGGAGAGGTGAGTGAAGGGAGGATGAGGTGGATGAGGGAGGGGGAGGTAGGGGCATTCGCCTAGGCCGGGCATGGTGTTGATGAAGGTTGTGAGTGCGGAGTATCACATCCACAATGCGGACATCTTTCATGGGCAAGGTGAGTGAAGGGAGGATGAGGGGGATGAGGGGAGGGGGGGGGGGGGGGGGGTAGGGGCATTAGCATAGGATGGGCAGTGGTGTTGCGTGAAGGTTGTGGTCCCTTTTCTGCCGAGTACCGGCATCCACAATGCGGAAATGTTAATGGGGGAGGTGAGTGGAGGAGTTTTTTTTTTGGGGTGTTGATTTGAGGTGCAGGCGGGGGGGGTTGGGTTGATGATGGTGGCTGGTGGGCTCGGCTCTGGGGGGGTGATTTGATCTTCTTTTGGGGTGGTGGCTGGTCGGGGGGTGTTGCTGACGGTGTTGGTTTGGGTGGGTGTTTTTGTGGGGGGGAGCTGAGGTGGCAGGGATGGGCGTTGGTTTTGTGGCGGTGGGGGTGGGCCGGGGTTGCGTTGTGGCGTTGGGGGATGTGAGGTGCAGGTAGGGGTGGGGGGCGGGGGGGGGGGGGGGGGGCTGAGGGTTTTTTTTGGTGGTGTGGTGAGCTTTGGTGCGATGGCGGGGGGGTTTTTTTTCCTCTCTCACGTTCTCCTTTCCAACCCTCCCCTCTACCTCTCCCCCCTCACCTTTTATTGCCTTTTTTTGCTCCCACTCCCTGCTTCCCGCCTCCCTTGTTCCCTTCTCCCCTTTCCTCTCCCCCATCCCTGTCCTCTCCCCTCTTCCCCCCCTTCTTTCTCTGGTTCTTATTCCTTTTCCCCACTTCCTTCTCCCTTCCCTTTTTTCATTCTCTTCCCTTTCCTTTCGGTACCCCCCAATCTGTTCATCTTCTTTCTATCACTTCTTCCTTTTCTTCTCTCTCTCCCTTCATATATCTCTTTAGTTCTACTTTCCTCTCCCCCCTTCTTTCACTCCTTTATTTTCTTCTGCCTTTACTTTTTCCTTTTCCTGTTTCCCCCCCTATATGGCTTTCCTCTACGCTTCTTATTCCCACCCTCCATCCTTTTCCCCACTACCCACCTTCTTGGTGTGGTGGTGGGGGGGGGGGGGATGATGAGGTGGGGTGTGTTTGTGTGTGGGGGGGGGGGGGGGGGGGGAGGGGGGATTGCTGAGTGGTTGTGGTGGTGTGGGGTGAGGGGCATTCGCCTAAAGCTGCACAGGGAGTCAGTGAAGGCCGTGTTTGCGGAGTAGCGCCTCCACAATGCTGACAACACAACTACACACCCCTCAACACACACACATACACACAACCCTACAGGACAATGCGGTTGATGACATCTTCATGGGGGAAGTGGATGACCAGATCACCTCATTCACACACACATACACACAACCACACACCCCTCAACACACACACACACATCCACCCAACCCTACAGGACAATGAGGTTGATGACCTGGTGGACGTCATCCAGGGCAGCCGAATCTACGTGCCTTGCATCTACGTCATTAACAAGATCGACCAGATCACCTTATTCACACACACACACTCACACCACACACACACACCACACACACACACCCATACCCACACACACACCCATACCCACACACACACACATCCACCCAACCCTACAGGACTACGGAGTTGATGACCTGGTGGACGTCATTGAGAGCAGCCAAATCTACATCATCAACAAGACCGACCAGATCACATTATTCACACACACACACACAACACACCTCAACACACCCACACACACCCACACAACACACCTCAACACACACACCCCCCCACACACACACACAACACACCTCAACACACACACACACACCCACACCCCCACACACAACACACCTCAGCACACCCACACACACACCTACCCAACCCTACAGGACTACGAAGTTGATGATTTGGTGGACGTCATCGAGGGCAGCCGAATCTACGTCATCAACAAGACCGACCAGATCACTATTCACACACACACACACAACACACCTCAACACACCCACACCCACACCTACCCAACCCTACAGGACTACGAAGTTGATGATTTGGTGGACGTCATCGAGGGCAGCCGAATCTACGTGCCTTGCATCTACGTCATCAACAAGATCGACCAGATTACCTTGGAGGAGTTGCAGGTCATGGACAAGCTCCCTCACTACTGCCCGGTGTGCTCCTTCTTGGAGTGGAACCTGGACGGTCTGGTGGAGATGTGCTGGGAGTACTTGGACTTGGTACGAGTCTACACCAAGCCTAAGGGCAAGCTCCCTGATTTCAATGAGCCTGTGGTGCTGCACAAGGGCAAGTGCACTGTCGAGGACTTTTGCAACAAGATCCATAAGACGATCATCGCCAACTTTAAGTTCGCATTAGTGTGGGGTGCGTCGGCCAAGCATCGGCCGCAGCGCGTGGGCAAGGACCACATTCTGGAGGACGAGGACATCATCCAAATTGTGAAGAAGATTTAAGGGGAAGTGGGATGTGGGATGTGCTTTTCACATTCACATTCACATCTCAGGGAGCTGCCTGGATTCACATTCTCATTCCGGAGGACGAGGACATCATCCAAATTGTGAAGAAGATTGAAGGGGAAGTGGGATGTGGGATGTAATTTTCTTTACCTTTTCTTTACCTGGAATCACACTCACATTCACATCTCATGGAGCTGCCTGGATTCACATTTACGTTCTGGACGACGAGGACATCATCCAGATCGTGACGAAGATTGAAGGGGAAGTAGGATGTGTCTCTGTCTCAGGGATCTACCTTGACTCTGGTTCACATTCACATTCTGGAGGACGAGGACACCATTTGAAGAAGATTGAAGGGGAAGTGGGCAATGCTTTTCTTTTCAGCTACGGGCAGCAGCTTCTAGGCAGCTCCCCAAGGTCTGTCTCTGTCCAGACCTTCAGCAACCTCCAACCTCCAACCCCCCCACCCCTAGTAACATCCCCCCCATACACCCCCACCCCCAACCCCCAACCTCAAACCCTAGTAACACCCCCAACCCCAACCCCCAATCCAACCCAACCCCAGTCTCAGGGACCAGGGGGGGGGGGGGGGGGGGGGGGGGCATAGCATTTATATTCAGCTACGAGCAGCAGCAGCTTCTGGGCAGCTCCCTGAGCCAGCCACTGGGTTAAGCCTCAAGATAGTAACAATACATGAAAGTTAGTCGTGTCAGCTTCAATCCCGTTTCGAGGAATGGTAGAGGTCAATGAATGGCTCTATGGTAGAGCTCAATGTAACAAGGTGTGGGGTTTGAATCCCTACGGGTGCGCTTAGGTGTTCGCGGTCGCTGTCAACCGCCATGGTAGCACTGTCCAGGTAAAGTAGCAGCTCGTTAGGTACCGTTGAAGACGGGGCTCCCCTAGTGGGGCTCCCTTAGTACCACGCCCCACCAGACTTCATCATTACATTTGTGTCAGTTTCAAGGTGGACTAAGTTGCATCAGGTTTGGCTGACTAGCCAGCCAGGGGAGCTGCCTAGAAGCTGTTGCTCATAGCTAAAAATATAAGCTAGGGGAGAGGGGTACAGGCCTGAAACGGCAATCAAGCACGGGTGGCTGTGTTAGTGTTCGTGTTAGTGTTAGCATAAGTGAAGTGTTAATATGTGTGTTAGTATCGGTGTAAGTGTTAGCAAGTGTGTTTGTTAGTCTTGGAAGCTGCCATTTGCTGCTAATACATATTTGCTGCGAACACATGGCCCCTTGTCTGTAGAAGGGGGAGTGGGAGTGGGTTGCAGGCATGAGATGTCAGGCACGCACAGGAGGCTGCCTAGAAGCTGCCATTTGCTCGCTGTTTTTTGTGTAGGGGGGTGGGGGGGGGCTACTCATGGCAGCTTCCGGCCAGCTCCAAAAGCCAGCCACTGGGTCAAACCCAAAGCTTGCACCTGCGTCGGAATGCCTGTCATGTCAGCTTTCAGGCGCTCAAGCTAGCTTCAGGTTTGGTCCAAGGACAGGGAAAGGGAGCTGCCTAGAAGCTGCTATCTGCAGCCCCCTAAAAAAACAGTGCTTGCGGGGTGAATATCCTTTAACCAACATGAGTTGTAATGGATTGGATTGTTACCTGGTTTTCAGCCAACTCTTGGCTGCTTAGTACTCACATTGCATTACACAGTGCATCTGCTGCTAATGCTGCGACACATGGTCCCAATTCCAGAAGGATTGAGTGTACACCAGGGTGGCAGTGACAGGTTAAGATTACACATGCCAGGGTGGCAATGAAATGCCAGGGTAAAAATGACATGCCAGGGTGGCATTAGCATGTTAAGATTACAGGTGCCCCTTACTCATGTCCAAATGCCAGGGTGGCAATGACATGCCAGAGTGGCAGTAGCATGTTAAGATTACAGATGCCCCTTACTCATGTCCATTATCAGGCCATGTCTCGATGTTACGGCGATCCCTATGTGTGTGTGTGACCATGTATGTATGCGTGGGCACGTGGGTGTGTTTGTGTATGTGCATGTTGACGATTACGAAGTGTATGTCTGTGATTGTGCGTGTGCTCTCACACAATCCTTTCACCAACATGAGTTGTAATTGATTGGATTGTTGACCTGGTTTTTCAGCCAACTCTGGGCTGCTCAGTACTCGCTGTCTTCGGATTCCAAGTCCCCCCGTGCCAAGTCCCCCCGTGCAATACCCACATAAATCAGGGGGCACTACCGACCCAAGCATCAAATCAGGGGGCCCTTGAAATCAGGGGGCACTACCTACCCAAGCATCAGATCAGGGGGCCCTACCTATCCAAGCATGAAATCAGGGGGCACTACCCACCCAAGCATCAAATCAGGGGGCACTACCTACCCAAGCATCATATCAGGGGGCACTACCTACCCAAGCATCAAATCAAACTTGAACTTGGTTACATTAACCGGCAACTTACCGGCAATGAGTTGTAATCGAACTTGAACTTGGTTACCTTAACTGGAAACTTGCCGGCAATGAGTTTTAACTGAACTTGAACTTGGTTACATTAACTGGTAACTTACCGGCAATGATTCGTTATTGGACTTGACCTTGGTTTCATTACCGTAACTGGTATCTTGCCGACAATAAGTTGTAATCGAACTTGAACTTGGTTACATTAACCGGCAATTTGCCGGCAATGAGTTGTAATCGAACTTGAACTTGGTTACATTAACCCCAGCAACTTACCGGCAATGAGTTGTAAATTGTAATCCAACTTGAACTTGGTTACATTAACCAGCAATTTACCGGCAATGACTTCTAATCAACCTTGAACTTGGGTACATTATCACGTTTATCAGTTATGATGGCATCCCGTGGAAAGACAAGGTCTCGGAACAAGGGCTTTCGGTAAACCTCCAACATACCGGTACACGAACATGCAGGAGCATGCAACATACCGGTTCACGAACATGCAGGAGCATGCATCAAGACGTCAGACAAATCCAAAACAGTGTACATCCGCGTACAGCACCGGTAGTTACCGTTACTAACGGCATACGGCAACGGCAAACCAGCTGGACTGGATTCAGGTTCGAGCCGAAACCGCTTTGGCAAAGGTTTGTTTGCCAAACCGTTTGCCATAACTTCAGGCGTGTATGGTATGCAGATAATTGAACTTCGCGTTTCTCGTCACATATTTTAAATATTGGTCCAGTAGGTACCATGTTAAACTACCAATTAGAATTCAAACATTTAAACTGCGTATGTACACCCTAGTATGTCTGTTACAGTCCATGTGTAGGCCAAATAGGCTAAAGGGACTTGCCCAACAGTGTAGGAAGGGCCTAAAAAAGAAAAAAGGTCTGATGAACTGATGAACCCCAAACAATCGTTCTAATGACGGGGGCCCTGAGTTCGTGCTAACCTTTGACGGAAGGGTGCACCTAATAACTTTCACACACCTGCCTCATACCATGGGTATTCACAACGTTACGTTGCACGTCTCAAACGCAGATTCTGGAGGGTCCAGTACGGAGTATGGGGCTCCAATAATGACTAGCAACTGCCAAGCACGACCAGCTCAAGCATCTTCAAATATTCGAGGGACGATGCTTCTATCAGCATCTAGTGCGTTACACTCGATAGATTATGCCTTGCTGACTACATCTGTATCCTGTACATCCTTAGAACGATCTCTGATGTACATTGACAGCTTCCCTGTCAGCTCTTGACCGTGCAGTCAAGACCCTGTTGTGTCTGCCCCGGCCCCCTTTACTGGTGTGAGCCTTATGGATGCTCTCACCTCATTGTGTCTGCCCCGGCCCCCTTTACTGGTGTGAGCCTTATGGAGGCTCTCACCTCATTGTGACTTATCCCATCTAAATATGGATCTCTGAGTGCTGCCGCTGCCTATTGTCTAGTCACTCCTGAAGAGTTTAAGCTGAAAGGTTATGGGCCCATCACGCTAACCACTGCGCATGCCGTGTTCTGTGTGGAATGAATGGGCAGTGTTGCAGCAAGTTCAAGCTAACGTTAAACGATTGTTTGGGGTTCAGTTCAGCATTGCTTTTTCTGTTAGCCCTTCCTATCTCAGTTGGGCAGGTCCCCTCAGCTTGTTTGGCCTACCCCTGGACTGGGTGTCCACAAATCCAGATATGAGGCCGCTAAGGGGAGGGGACTAGGGAAGGGGGTAGGGGTCTCGGGTGAAAACTACAACTTCCGATGATGCAGCCTAATAATTAGATTCCCTGTGTTCCTGCAGGGTTGCACGTCTTAAACTCAGATTTTTCTAGGATCCGGTGCGTTTTCAACGTAGATTTTGACTCCTGAGACATATTTTGGATCAGGAGACCTGGATTTGGCTCTCGATGTATAGATTTTGTAAACGTCTCTGAAACCGTAGATTCTGAAGTACCCATTACGGTATTCCATGAACAACCCTGGTCTGCATGCTCTTAGCCAGATCGTCCCGATCCTCGTACAGATCGGTACTAGCTGCCGCCAACATTAACGATTCTTGACATCGATTCTTGAAATCTCTCTTGTTGCCTACAGCCGAGAGAATCACTGATTCGCTTGCAGTCGCAGCTAATTAAGCCAAGCCTCCTGTCGCCACTTTTATTGATTCTTCCTTCTCTCCATCCTTCCTTCCGCGCTTACTTCCTTTCTTCCCTCCCTCCTTCTTTCTTTGATCCGACGAAATGCTTGCGAAGCTTCCCTTGCGCAATTTAGCCCCGCCCACGTCGTCAAACCAGCGACGGCTGATCAACGTTTCTAAAGGGTTACTGTTCATCTTCGGTGCTGCTGCGCTAAGCGTCGTGACGGGCTTCACCAAGGTGGCTACGTATGAGAACGAGGTTGAGTTCGCGAAGAGGACAAAAGAAGAGAGGGCCAAGATGGTGCCCCATAGATGCAACGACCGAGTAGAGGATGTGGTTCAGGTAGGTGGTGGGCAGAGGTACAAGGGCTCTTTCATGCTATCTTCCTAACATTATTCGGTGTGTGTGTAGTGCGGTGCAAGAGCGATGGGGTTCGCAGTAGAGGGACTCGTTGGTGCAACGATCGAGTAGAGGATGTAATCCAGGTACGTTACATTGCACTGCCATCGATAGGCTATTATTGGCCCAAGACAAGCCCGCTCCACAGCATCCCGGAGGGCTCTTCCAACAAAATTTTCAGAATAATTGAAGGCAAAATTGCAGCAAGCAAGCATTATCATCAGCACTAATTCTATATGATATATATTAGGTAGGTTGTGGGCAGGGGCACAAGGACTCAAGCATGCTGAACCCTAGGATGATGTGCTTTGTTAGTTTGTATGTGTGTAGTGTGTGTAGTGTGTGTAGTGTGTGTGGTGTGTTTGTGTTTGTGTGTGTGTGCGCGTGTGTGTGTGGTGTATTTGTGTGTGTGTGTTGGTGGCAGCCATGGGAAGAGGTTTGGGACGTAGCCATGGGGGATGCAGGCATGGGGTAGAGAGAGGTATGTGAGGCAGCCATGGTGTGTGTGTGTGTGTAAAATAATAATATCCAATAGGATGGTGGTAGTAATATTAAAAACTGAATAACGTATCAGGGGCTTTGGACCAGGAGCTTTCCAGCAACTCTATGTGTGGTTTCAGCTCCCGAGGGCTTTGAATATTCACATACATGGGGCAAACTGTCAAAATGTTTCTCTACATCATATCATATGGGTTACATAATGATGTATGGGTTCCATTATTCGATTTATTACATAATGAAGTATGGGTTCCATTATTCAATTTATTACTTAGCCCGTTTCAGTGATACGAGTGGTACACCAAATCGCTTAAACAAAACGGGGTCGGGCGTTCGATTCCCCCTACAGTCACCCTGAGCGTTGCAGGTCGTTGTCAACCGCGCTGGTAGCTTGCCCAGTCGAGGTGGTAGACCGTTCTCTGCCCGCGTACGACGGGTTCCCTTAATACCACGCCCCACCAGGTGTTATCATTCAATTATTACATCATTTAGTATATGGGTTACGTCAGACAGTAGTGGTTACATTATTCAATTTATTACATCATTTAGTATATGGGTTACGTCAGACAGTAGTGGTTACATTATTCAATTTATTACATCATTTAGTATATGGGTTACGTCAGACAGTAGTGGTTACATTATTCAATTTATTACATCATTTAGTATATGGGTTACGTCAGACAGTAGTGGTTACATTACTCAATTTATTACATCATTTAGTATATGGGTTACGTCAGACAGTAGTGGTTACATTATTCAATTTATTACATCATTAAAAAAAAAAAAAACGCCTGGAGGGGCGTGGTGTTAAGGGGATACATTATTCAATTTACATTATTCAATTTACATTATTTAATTTATTACATCATTACGTATATGGGTTACATCATATAGTATGGGTCACATTTTCAATTTGGGTATTGTAGCAGTCCTATGTACCATATCATATGGGTTATATCATGAAGTATGGATTACATCATACTCTATGGGTTACATTATTCAATTTAGTACATCATGAATAGGGAGCTGTAAATGGGTCTATGTGGGCCCAGTCGATAGATCTATATAGGTCTATATGGGGCAAAATATACCTATATCTGCCCTATCTGTACACCAAGGAGGCCTCTGAAAAATCTGGTATTATTTTTACATGTCCTGTGCTGCATTTCAGGGTGCCAGGTGTAAAGGATTTTTTGAAGCATCAAAAATCACTTGCGTCGCTTTTTACTGGTGCGGTCGCGCACCAAACCCAACTACGGAGCCTCCAAACCAACCCCCCTACTCCCTCACGGGGTGCCTCCCATCAACTTCATGATGTATGGTTTACATTATTCAGTTTGTTATATCATGAAGCAGGGGTTACAATATTCAATTTATTACATCATTAAGCATGGGTTACATTATTCAACTGATTACATCATTACGCATGGGTTACATCATGAAGTATGGGTTACATTATTCAATTTATTACATCATTAAGCATGGGTTACATTATTCAATTTATTACATCATTAAGCATGGGTTACATTATTCAACTGATTACATCATTAAGCATGGGTTACATCATGAAGTATGGGTTACATTATTCAATTTATTACATCATTAAGCATGGGTTAGATTATTCAACTGATTACATCATTAAGCATGGGTTACATCATGAAGTATGGGTTACATTATTCAATTTATTACATCTATAATAATGGGTTACATCATGAAGTATGGGTTATATTATTCAATCTATTAAATCTATTATAATGGGTTACATCATGAAGTATGGGTTACATTATTCAATTTGTTGCATCCATAATAATGGGTTACATCATGAAGTATGGGTTACATTATTCAATTTTTTAAATCTATAATAATGGGTTACATCATGAAGTATGGGTTACATTATTCAATTTGTTACATCCATAATAATGGGTTACATCATGAAGTATGGGTTACATTATTCAATTTATTACATCTATAATAATGGGTTACATCATGAAGTATGGGTTACATTATTCAATTTATTACATCATTAAGCATGGGTTACATTATTCAACTGATTACATCATTAAGCATGGGTTACATCATGAAGTATGGGTTACATTATTCAATTTATTACATCTATAATAATGGGTTACATCATTAAGTATGGGTTACATCATGAAGTATGGGTTACATTATTCAATTTATTACATCTTTAATAATGGTTTACATCATTAAGTATGGGTTACATCATGAAGTATGGGTTACATTATTCAATTTATTACATCTTTAATAATGGGTTACATCATGAAGTATGGGTAACATTATTCAACCTTGACCCTTACCTCTACCTCGTTACCTATACCTCTTGACCTGCAGATGAATTTTGGTCAAGCACTTCTTACCCTTACCTCTACCTCTTTACCTTTGGGTCTTGTAACAGTCTTCTTAACATCTTTTTACCATTTTTGGTGAGGATACAAACTCGTAGCAAGACCCAGAGCCAGTACTGCTTATGGTCTAACGTAGCAATACCCAGAGCCAGTACTGCTTATGGTCTAACGTAGCAAGACCCAGAGCCAGTACTGCTTATGGTCTAACGTAGCAATACCCAGAGCCAGTACTGCTTATGGTCTGGCGTAGCAAGACCCAGAGCCAGTACTGCTTATGGTCTGACGTAGCAAGACCCAGCAGCGGTACTACTTATGGTAGGCTATACTAGGTCCTGGATTCACACAATAATATATTTAACACCTCTTTACCTCTTGACCTTTACCCTTACCTCGACCTCGTTACCTGAACATGTTGAACTTTACCCTTACCTTCATCTCTTGACCTGCAGACAATGTTTGGTGAGGAAGCAAGCACTTCTTACCCTTACCTCTTGACCTCTTGACCTCGTTACCTCGTTACCTCGTTACCTTCACCTCTTGACCTGCAGACAATGTTTGGTGAGGAAGCAAGCACTTCTTACCCTTACCTCTTGACCTCTTGACCTCGTTACCTCGTTACCTTCACCTCTTGACCTGCAGACAATGTTTGGTGAGGAAGCAAGCACTTCTTGACCTCTTGACCTCGTTACCTCTTGACCTTTACCTCTTGAACTTTAACTCTTGACCTGCAGACAATTTTTTGTGAGGAATGAAACATGTACCAAGACGTTAGCCCCTCCATGCGGCTCTTTACCTGTACCCTTACCTCTACCTCTTGACCAAGACATTAGGCCCTCCGTGCGACTCATTACCTTTACCTCTTGACCTATTTACCTGCAGACGATTTTTGGTGAGGAAGGAAACATGTACCAAGACTTCAGGCCCTCCATGAGGCTCTTGTTGAAGTGCATGTGGGCAGCAAAAGGGTGAGTACACATAGCTTTTACACTGTTGCACAAAAAATAACTCTCGTTGAAGTGCATGTGGGCAGCAAAAGGGTGAGTAGGCGGAGACATAACTGGTCCCCCCCCCCCCCCCCCCCCCAAACACACACACACACACACAAAAGGAAAAAAAGGCAAAGAAAGGCAAAGAAAGGCAAAAAAGGGCAAAAAAGGACAAAAAAAAGAGCAAGGAACAAATCTTGTGCATGTGGCAGCAAAATGGTGAGTAGGCGCACACATAACTGTCAAACTGGTGCCCCCCCACCCCCCCCTCAAACACACACACACCAAAAAAGCAAAAAAAGGCAAAAAGGCAAAAGAAAAGCAAGAAAAAGCAAGAAAAAAATCTTGTGCATGTGGCAGCAAAATAATGAGTAGGCGCACACATAGCTCTTACACTGGTGCCCCCCCCCCCCCCCCCCCCCCCCCCCCCCCTCTTTTTAAACACACACGCACAAATAAAAGCAAAAAAAGGCAAAAAAGGCAAAGAAAAGGCAAAGAAAAATAGCAAGAAAAAAATCTTGTGCATGCCGCAGCAAAAGGGTGAGTAGGCGCACATATAACTGTCAAACTGGTGCCCCCCCCCCCCCCCCCCCCCCCCCCCCCCCCCCCCCTTCAAACACACACCCACAAAAAAAAACAAAAAAAAGCAAAGAAAAGGCAAAGAAAAATAGCTGTAGCAAGTGGCAGCAAAAGGGTGAGTAGGCGCACACATAGCTCTTACACTGTTGCACACAAAAAAACACAAAAAGGAAAAAACGAAAAAAACGAAAAAGCAAAAAAAAACTCTTGCGGAAGTGCATGTGGGCAGCAAAAGGGTGATTGGGCAGGGCTTAAGGTTTGTGTGTAGATGAGTGGGCACACAAAGCTTCTCCACTGTTACAGCAAATCCACCAGAACCGCCAACAAAAATAAAAGACTCTTGTGGAAGTGCAAGTAGGCAGCATAAGGATGAGTGGGCAGGGTTTATGATTTGTGTGTAGATGAGTGGGCACACATAGCTTCTACACTGTTACAGCAAATCCACCAGAACCGCCAACAAAAATAAAAGACTCTTGTGGAAGTGCATGTAGGCAGCAAAAGGATGAGTGGGCAGGGTTTATGATTTGTGTGTGTGTGTGTGTGTGTGTGTGTGTGTGTGTGTGTGTGTGTGTGTGTGTGTGTGTGGATAAAAGGTGCACGCACACACACACACTAACGCACGCGCACACACACACACATATATGTGTTTATCCACACACACACAAGCACACACTAACACTAGGCAGCAAAAGGGGGAGTGGGCGAACACATAGCTGTTACACTGCTGCCCCCCCCCCCCCCCCCCCCCCCCCCCCCAGACCCCCCCAAAAAGTTAAAGCAAAAAAACAATCTTGTCGAAGTGCATGTGGTAGCAAAAGAGTGAGTAGGCGCACACATACCTGTTTCACTTATGCACCAAAAACAAAAATACAAAGACGCACAAACACAAAAGGCAAAAAACACATAACACACAAAACACAAAACACAAAAGGCACAAAACACAAAACACACAAAACACACAAAACACAAAAAGCAAAAATACAAAACAAACACAACACACAAAACACAAAAGGCAACACACAAAACACAAAAAGCAAAACACACAAAACACACAAAACACAAAAGGCAAACCACACAAAACACAAAACACATTACACAAAAGGCAAAAAACGCAAAACACACACCACACAAAACACAAAACATAAAACACAAAACACACAAAACACAAAAGGCACAAAACACAAAACACACAAAACGCACAAAACACAAAACACAAAACTCACAAAACACGCAAAACACAAAACACAAAACACACAAAACACACAAAACACAAAACACACAAAACACACAAAACACAAAACACATAGGGCAAAAAAAAAAAAAAAAAAACACTTAACACAAAACTCATAAGGCAAAAAACGAAAAAAACACAAAACACACAAAACACACAAAACACACAAACACACAAAACACAAAAGGCAAGAAGCACCCAAAACAAAAGACTCTTGTGGAAGTGCATGTGGGCAGCAAAAGGGTGAATAGTGCACACATAGCTTTTACACAGCTGCAAAAAAAACTCTTGTGCAAGTGTATGTTGGATGAAAAAGGCTGAGTGGACACACACTTAGCTATTAAACTGCCCCCCCCCCCCCCCCCCCCCCCCCCCCCCCCCCACACACACACACACACACACACCATCACCACAAAAAAAAACAAAAAGTAAAAAAAGCAAATACCCTCTTATGCATGTGGGCAGGAAATGGTTGAGTAGGTGCACACATAGCTTTTACACTGTTGCATAAAAAACTATTGCGGAAGTGTATGTTGGCAGAAAAACAGTGAGTGATGAGGGTTTAGGGTTTGTGTGTAGGTGGGTGGGCGCACACATAGCTTCTCCGCTGTTGTACCAAAACCACCAGAACCACCAAAATAAACAAAACACTGTTGTCAAAGTGCATGTGGGCAGAAAAAGGTTGAGTAGGCGCACACATATCTGTTACACTCATGCACCAAACACAAAAGAAGCGATCACGCAAAAACATACGAGGGCAAAAAAATAATCTTGTGGAAGTTCATGTGGGAGGCAAAGGGGTAAGTAGGCAGGGTTTAGGGTTTAGGTTTTGTGTGTAGGTGATTAGGCGCGCGCATACCTGTTTCACTTTTGCATCAAAACCTCCAGAACCACCAGAATCACCCGTAACCACCGAAACAAAAGCGAAACCAAAGCAAAACAAAAGCGCAAAAAAAACTCAAAAGCAAAACAAATATGAAAACAAAAACAAGAAGTGAAACAAATACAAAAAAAAAATCAATAAGCGTAACAAATTCAAAATAAAATAGCGAAACAAATACGAAAACAAACACAAAAAGCGAAACAAATTAAAAAACAATCAGGCTTGAGTAGCATTAGTAGCTACTGAACCTGGCCTACAGAAATCTGGAATAAAACCACCTACCCACCCCTCCTCTGCAGGGAAGAGCCCGAAGAGCCGTATTTCATATTCATGCCTGGTGACACACACTTCATACCGCTTCACTCTCCTCCATGCAATGGCTACGCAACAATCCTGAAATTAGGCTTGAGTAGCCCAAGTAGCTACTCAACCTGGCCAACAGAAATCTGAAAGAAAAACCACCTACCAACGCCTCCTATGCAGGGAAGAGCCCAAAGAGCCGTATTTCATGCTCATGCCTGGCGACACACACTTCATATCAGCAGCTGACAGGGCTGCTGGAAAGACTAGGGCTGATGTCTGAGCACTAGGACTAGTAGTATTAGCAGGTGTTTTGGTGGTTATGTACACAGGTGGTTCGATACACAAGCGGTTAAGTAGCGGTTAGGGGGTTAGGTACACATCCTGCCCCTGGTGTGTTTCTAACAGTGCTGCCGGCAAGAAGAGAGCTGGTATCTGGTCATTAGAACTAGCTGATTACTAGCAGGAGTTCAGGTGGTTAAGTGGTTATTTGCACATCCTGCCCCTGGTGTGTTTCTAACAGTGCTGCCGGCAAGAGGAGAGCTGGTATCTGATCATTAGAACTAGCTGAGTACTAGCAGGGATTCAGGTGGTTAAGTGGTTATTTGCACATCCTGCCCCTGGTGTGTTTCTAACAGTGCTGCCGGCAAGAGGAGAGCTGGTATCTGATCATTAGAACTAGCTGAGTACTAGCAGGAGTTCAGGTGGTTAAGTGGTTATTTGCACATCCTGCCCCTGGTGTGTTTCTAACAGTGCTGCCGGCAAGAGGAGAGCTGCTATCTGATCATTAGAACTAGCTGAGTACTAGCAGGAGTTCAGGTGGTTAAGTGGTTATTTGCACATCCTGCCCCTGGTGTGTTTCTAACAGTGCTGCCGGCAAGAGGAGAGCTGGTATCTGATCATTAGAACTAGCTGAGTACTAGCAGGAGTTCAGGTGGTTAAGTGGTTATTTGCACATCCTGCCCCTGGTGTGTTTCTAACAGTGCTGCCGGCAAGAGGAGAGCTGGTATCTGATCATTACAACTAGCTGAGTACTAGCAGGAGTTCAGGTGGTTAAGTGGTTATTTGCACATCCTGCCCCTGGTGTGTTTCTAACAGTGCTGCCGGCAAGAGGAGAGCTGCTATCTGATCATTAGAACTAGCTGAGTACTAGCAGGAGTTTAGGAGGTTATGCACACAGGTGGTTAAGTGGTTATGTGCACATCCTACCCCTGGTGTGTTGTACCTCCCGCACACATCATGCCTGGAGACACACACTTCATATCAGCAGCTGACAGGGCTGCCGGAAGGACTAGGGCTGATGTCTGAGCACTAGGACTAGCAGAGTGCTATCAGTTGGTTAGGTGGTTATGTTCACATCCTACCCCTGGTGTGTTGTACCTCCTGCACACCTAATGCCTGAAGACACTCACTTCATATCAGCATCTGGCAGGTCTGCTGGCAATACTAGAGCTGATGTCTGGGCACTAGCTTAAGGAGAAGGAATAGGGTACGAGCACTGGCTCTAGCACTAGGACCAGCACCAGAACTAGCACCAGCAATAGCACTAGCACTAGGACCAGCACCAGAACTAGCACCAGAACTAGCACTAGCACTACCACCAGCACTATGACTAGCTCCAGCACTAGCACTAGGACCAGCACTAGCACTACCACTGCCACTAGCACTGCCACTAGCACCAGCACTAGGACCAGCACCAGAACTAGCACTACCACTACCACCAGCACTAGCACCAGCACTAGCACTAGCACCAGCACCAGCACTAGCACTAGCACTACCACCAGCACTACCACCAGCACTAGCACTACCACCAGCACTAGCACTAGCACTAGCACCAGCATCAGGAGTAAGAGTAAGTTTTTCTTTAAGGTGCTACTTGTAGCGCAAGTGCTATACTATGTACCATATTAGCACACATCCTGGTTTGGTGAATGGTCCAATGGTTGATCGTTTTGCTGGACTGAAGAAGGTGCTGGGTTCGAATCCCTACGGCTGAGCTTAAGTGTTAGCAGTCGATGTCAACCGCCATGGTAGCACTGTCCAGGTAAAGTAGCAGCCCGTTCTCTACCGCCGTAAGACAGGGCTCCCTTAAATCCTTAATACCACACCCCACCAGGCGTTATCATTATCCAGTACTACACCATGTACCTTATTTGTTAAGGGTTGCTACGTTATATCATGGTGGCTGTTATACCATACCACCAACTGGGCATCAAGCGCATGATGTCCAGATGGTGGTAGGGTATAATGACCACCATGACAAGAGCCTGTACCATACCACCAACTGGGCATCAAGCGCATGATGTCCAGATGGTGGTAGGGTATAATGACCACCATAACATGAGTATATACCATACGCTTCTGGGCAGCTCCAATCGCCCGTTCCTGGGACAGGCCAGGCCTAGGTTGCGTGTAAAGATATGCAATAGACGTCATGATCAAGAAAATTGTACGTATCCGAAGAAGTCAACTGTGTGTGAGTGCGAGCTCTGTTTTTTTTACTATGTGTAGCAGCTTCTAGGCAGCTCCGATCGCCGGTTCCTGGGCCAGACCTAGGTAGTTGTACGAAAGCCGGCATGCTGTGCATTCCTATGCAGCTTCTAGGTAGCTCCCTTTCCCTGTCCTTGGACCAAACCTGAAGCTAGCTTGTGCGCCTGAAAGCTGGCATGCTGTGCATTCCTATGCAACTAAGAGCTTTGGGTTGCCAGTGGGTGGCTATTGGAGCTGGCGGGAAGCTGCCATAAGTTGCCCAAAAATGAAACAGTGGCTGCTGTCTATTGGAGCTGGCAGGAAGCTGCCATGAGTTGCCCAAAAATGAAACAGTGGCTGCTGGCTATTGGAGCTGGTAGGCAGGTGCCATAAGTTGCAAAATAAAATGACACAGTGGCTGCTAGCTATTGGAGCTGGCGGGAAGCTGCCATGAGTTGCCCAAAAATGAAACAGTGGCTGCTGGCTATTGGAGCTGGCGGGAAGCTGCCATAAGTTGCCCAAAAATGAAACAGTGGCTGCTGGCTATTGGAGCTGGCGGGAAGCTGCCATAAGTTGCCCAAAAATGAAACAGTGGCTGCTGGCTATAGGAGCTGGCAGGAAGCTGCCATGAGTTGCAAAAACAAATGACACAGTGGCTGCTGGCTACTGGAGCTGAGGGGAAGCTGCCATGAGTTTCCCACAAATGAAACAGTGGCTGCTGGCTGTTGGAGCTGGCGGGAAGCTGCTATGAGTTGTCAAAAAATGAAACAGTGGCTGCTGGCTGTTGGAGCTGGTGGGAAGCTGCCATGAGTTGCCAAAAACTGTAACAGTGGCTGCTGGCTGTTGGAGCTGGCAGGAAGCTGCCACGAGTTGCCAAAAAATGAAACAATGGCTGCTGACTAGACAGGAGTCAACGGGAAGCTGCCATGTGTTGCCCAACAAGTCCTATGCAGCGCAAGCGAAGCTAACAATTGGCGGAGAGTGTTCGCAACGGAACAAAAGGTGGCAATAGAAGCGAGTTAGTTACAAGACGGTTTGCTGACGTGTCAGGCTTTGAATCGGGCAGACAAACAGACAAATGGGTAACCCTGGGGTCTCTTGCCTCCTTGAAGAGGGGGCTCCGCCAAAAATGAAATAGTGGCTGCTGACTAGACATGAGTTGTAGGAGCAGGAGGTGGTTATGTAAACCTCCTGTACATGGTGTGTTGTAGGGTTTAAGGATTCGGGTGTAGTACACCTCCTGTTCATTTTTTCCAGTGCAGTACAGTACAGTGCAGTACATGACACCTCCTGCTCATGGTGTGCTGTACAGTACAGTACTGTGCTGTACAGTGCAGTACATGACACCTCCCGCTCATGGTGTGCTGTGAAGGACGGTACTGTACAGTACAGTGCATTAAATGACCTCCCGCTCATAGTGTGCTGCTATAGGAGGCAGAGTTAATAACCTCGCCTTAGCTCCTAGACAACTAACATAGATAGATATCTAGACATGTAGCCAGTTAGACTTTGACTTTGATTTTGAATTGTTACATGGTTCTTCAGCCAACTCTGGGCAGCTCACTGTCTGCAAATTCCAAGCCCCCCCCCCCCCCCCCCCCCCCTGTGCGATACCCATAGAAACCAAGGAGCACAGTAGCACACCAGGGTACTACAAAGCGCGCGCGGCAAAAAGTAGTACCCTGTAGCACACTAAGCAGAGGAGACATTTTAAATACTTGTCCCGGTCTCTTCTCAAGACACGTAGACATTTAGACATATACTGGTAGACGTGTAGTGTTCGTCCTGTGTGTGTACTACGGGCCCTGACTCTTGTATGCCACTTGTCCCTTCCACAGCAATTATGTGTACTACCGGGGGGGTACCGCCCCCCCTAGCCACCCCCCCGGTTTGATGGTGTTGTCCGAGGACCCCCTTTGGACAGCTTCCTTAATCACGCCGAATTGGCGTACTGCTTTTCTTTTCTTTATTACCAAAGTCCCTCCAAAGCGATTTGTGTGTATCACTCGTAGGGACTGGCATATCATATGGTGCCGACTAAAGGCGAGTATGATATCATATGATATCATGTGATGATGATAAAACTGCATCATATGATATCGCATATCTATGGTAACTTTAGCCTAGTCAGACTGCCGGCATCATATGAGGACATGATATCTTGTGGTATCCTATTGATGTTCCCTAATTACTGGTAATACCCAGCCACCCAGAACATCATTAGACACAGGCATGCGCTGTATGTATGTTGTTACAGTCCAAGGAGTAGCCAAAGAGGCTAAAAGGACTTGCCCAACAATGATATCAGGAGGGGCTGAAAAGACCTAGGCAGCGTCGCAAGTGTTGGGTAGTGATCAGTGTGTGTGGCGGTGGTGGTGGTCGTGGGTGATTCTGAGTGAGTGCCGTGTGTGGTGGTGGTGGTGGTGGTGGTGGGTGATTCTGAGTGAGTGCCGGGTGTGGTTGTGGTGGTGGTGGTGGTTGATTCTGAGTGAGTGCCGCGTGTGGTGGTGGTGGGTAGTGATCAGTGGGGTAGCCAATGTCAAACAAAGCCACGAAGAACAGAGCACAGCATTTGAAATCAAGTCCTAGGCAGCGTCGCAAGCGACGGGGCAAATGGGCGGATAGTGTTGGTAATCGGAACGGCAGGTGGCAATAGAATGGAGCGGACTGAAGCCAGTTGGTGACGAGATGGTTGGCTGTCGTGCCAGGCTTTGTCTCGGTCGAACAGACGGACAAGGGGGTCAATCTGAGGGCTCCCGCCCTCCAGAAGTGCCAAGAACGCCACCAGAAACGCACTGATGAACCAAACCCCAAACAATCGTTTTACCAACGGGGCCCCAAGTTCGTGCTAGAGTGATAATTTAATTTTGCGCTCCTCGATGCACTGTTTACTATCCACAGGCCCATAACTTGAACATGAATTTGGTTGCATAGCTTCAGCCAGAAATTTCGCTGCTCTCCGTCGTCGGCAATAAAACAATCCACACGCCCATAAGAGACAAAGTTGTCCAAGGGAACTTCAAAACCATCGAGCTGTAAATGTTTTCGGGTTGTACGTTGCCTGAGCCGAATTTGGGTTAAAATCCACGTCTCGACACACGAAATCTACGTGTCCAACGAACCAGACCCTCAAAAATCTGCGTTTGAGACGTGCAACGTAACGTTGTGAATACCCCTGGTATGAGACAGGGGTGTGAAAGTTATTAGGTGCACCCTTCCGTCAAAGGTTGGCACGAACTCAGGGCCCCTGTCAATAAAACGATTGTTTGGGGGTCAGTTCATCAGACCCTTTTTTTAGGCCCTTCCTACACTGTTGGACAAGTCCCTTTAGACTATTTGGCCTACTCCTGGACTGTAACAGGCATACTAGGGTGTACATACGCAGTTTGAATGTTTGAATTTTAATTGTTACATGGTACCTACTGTACCAATGTTTAAAATATGTGACGAGAAACGTGAAGTTCAATTATCTGCATACCATACACGCTCGAAGTTATGGCAAACGGTTTGGCAAACAACCCTTTGCCAAAGCGGTTTCGGCTCGAACCTGAGTCCAGTCCAGCTGGTTTGCCGTTGCCGTTTGCCGTTAGTAATGGTTACTACCGGTACTGTTCTCGGATGTACACTGGTTTGGATTTGTTTGACGTCTTGATGCATGCTCCTGCATGTTCGTGAACCGGTATGTTGCATGCTCCTGCATGTTCGTGTACCGGTATGTTGGAGGTTTACCGAAAGCCCTGGTTCCGAGACCTTGTCTTTTCACGGAATGCCATCATAACTGATAAACGTGATAATGTACCCAAGTTCAAGTTCGATTTGAAGTCATTGCCGGTAAATTGCTGGTTATTTTAAACAAGTTTAAATTGGAATACAATTTACAACTCATTGCCGTAAAGTTGCTGGGGTTAATGTAACCAAGTTCAAGTTCGATTACAACTCATTGCCGGTAAATTGCCGGTTAATGTAACCAAGTTCAAGTTCGATTACAACTTATAATCGGTAAGATACCTTTTACGGTAATGAAACCAAGGTCAAGTCCAATAACGAATCATTGCCGGCAAGTTACCAGTTAATGTAACCAAGTTCAAGTTCAGTTAAAACTCATTGCCGGCAAGTTTCCAGTTAAGGTAACCAAGTTCAAGTTCGATTACAACTCATTGCCGGTAAGTTGCCGGTTAATGTAACCAAGTTCAAGTTTGAATTGATGCTTGGGTAGGTAGTGCCCCCTGATTTCAAGTGCCCCCTGATTTCGAGTGCCCCCTGATTTTGGGCTTGGGTAGGTAGTGCCACCTAAATCGTAGCTCCGATGCCCAGGTGTAGCCTTTGGGAAGCTGGAAACATTAAAAATCGTGGCGCGCGATGCCCAGGTGTAGCTTTGGGGAAGGTGGAAACATTACTCATCGTGGCGCGGCGCCCGATGCCCAGGTGTAGCATTTTGGAACCTGGAAACATTACCCACACCTGGGGGCGCGATGGGCCAAAACTGGAATAAACATTATATACCGCGCGTGCGCGATATATCGTGGTTAGGGATATCGCTGGCCCCCATTGCACAACAGACTGCCCGTATTGCAGTGTGCGCTTGCGACACGTACATACTATAGGACTCGTCCCATCAATGGTAGGGCATTCCCCTCGACTTGTCATATTCAGTAACTGAATATGACAAGCCACTGATGGCAGGATCTTTAAAAAGACAAAGAAAGAAGAAGGATCTTTAAAAAGACGAAGAAAGAGAAAGGAGAGGACAAGCGTCTTTACCCTGAAGTAGCTGTCATCGGCTGTCAGAGCCAGTGCCAAGGTCTCATAAATGCTTCCGCTGAAAGTTCTTTCAAGCGCTCTGGCTACTGCTTTCCGAAATTGCGCAAGATCCTGAAAAATCTGGTGCGCGGCTGATGCCAAGGCCGAACTACGCCTGCTGAGTTTCTCGCAAGTCTCGGCGCAGATCGCAGATCGTTTCTTGACACTCTCTCCTCATGCTCGAAATACCCCACTCCCACTATTTTGCACTGCTTCCAGTGCTTTCTCGCAACATGCGATGGCTCTCCATAATTCTTTTCTCTGCGCTCTGCGCAATGGCAGCCTCTCGCCCTAAATCCCCCCAAGCTTTCCAAACCTGGATCAAGCAGTTATCTGCTGGTGGAGATGGAGACGCAGAGACTGGTGCCGATGAAGTGCAGTGGCAAGTGTCTAATAGCAACGGAAGCATTTCCTTACCAACTCAAGTGCCAGGCTACGTGATGGAAACCTTGGAGCAGGCAGGAATCATCGGAGACCCCATGTCCAGGTGACTATTATGTCCAGGTGACCTACTTCTACCACTACCACAACTACCACTTCTGCTATTTCGCCTCCTGGATTTGTGTATGCTATACTCCCCTTACATGGAATGATTCATGGGCCAGCCAAAGGCATCAGGATTTGGGCATGTACTTTTATAACCGAGCTGCACGATGCCCGGGTGTAACAAGTCAACATGTGGGAAGGCAAAAACGTTTAGAATCGGTAGCCAATTAGGCATAAGGGACTTTCCCAACATCAAATAATCAAGATTATTCTAGGCTCTACGGAGGGGCTACTGAGAAGCTCTAGAACCTTTTCGCTTTAGCCCCCTCTGGACCCCTCAGGATCCCGGGGCTGAAGCCCCAAGTTCCACCCGTGTCTCTCTGTGTCTCTTTCTGACTGTCTCTGTCTCTCTCTCTCTCTCTCTCTCTCTCTCTCTCTCTCTCTCTCTCTCTCTCTCTCTCTCTCTCCTCTCTCTCTCTCCTCTCCTATCTCTCCTCTCTCTCTCTCCTCTCTCTCTCTCTCTCTCTCTCTCTCTCTCTTCTCTCTCTCTCTCTCTCTCTCTCTCTCTCTCTCCAGGCGTTTGAACGACTCCGGCCACCTCCGCACCCAAGCATTTGGCTCATAGATGGAGTGCGCATGGCTAGAGTTACTAGCATCGCAGCGGGCAGCGGCCAAGATCCTTCGCAAAAGTTGTCAAAGGTGTGTAGCTTATTCCGCTACGAGTAGCTACTTGCTCCACTACTTTCGAAACTCCCAGCCCTCCTCGACATTTCGCCCCCTGCCCCGCCCTGCCCTGCCTGTGACTAATAAAGCGTTGTTCCGCAAGCGACACGCGCTTAGGACTTGTCCTACAGCTTTTTTTGTGTGTTGCGAATCCCCCCCCCCCCCCCCCCCCCCCCCTTCAGGGCGCCTCCAGGGTCACCCCGGGGGGTCACCCCGTTGTCCGTTACCCGACCAACGACCAAGACGAAGCATGACACGCCAACGGTCTCGTACTAACTGGCTTTGGTCCGCTCGATTCCGTTGCCAACACTCTCCGCCAACTTCCGCGTCGCTTGCGACGCGGAAATTGGACGCTGCCTAGGACTTGTTGCCATGTTTAGCTGTTGACGGTTGGCCCCGGTGCAAGCAAACGGGCTGGGCCCCTCAACTTCACGCCTCTTGATAAAGCGCACTTATTTATTTATTTGTTTATTTATTTATTTATTCATTTATTTATTTATTTATTTATTTATTTATGCATTTATTTATTTATGTATTTATTTATGTATTTATTTATGTATTTGTTTATTTATTTATTTATTTATTTATTTATTTGTTTATTTATTTATTTATCTCCATAAGTGCCTAAGTCCGACCCTGAGTGGTACGGATAGTTTTCACCTATTACCTCAAGTCCAAAGAAAACTTGTTTTGCCAATAAGTTGCCTAACCACATCAGTTAAACATATAAATACTCAGAGTTGGGTTCTCTTAGGTGGTGGGAAGCAGGCAAAGCAAAACATGTGATTTTCTTCAATATGGGGCTCCCTAAGTCGGTACGGATTTTACGAAGAAGTGGAACGGAGTCTATCGCTATCAAAAACAAGTTTTCGTAAAATAAAAGTAGGTGGACCTATTGTGCACATCTTTCCTCAAGTTATTGTTACATCAGGTTTTGGATGGCGGTACATGGGCAGTACAGGTGGATATGGACCCCAAACAGACTGATTATTTACATATTGTGGGTGCCCTAAGTGTGGTACAACGCTGCACAAGCTGAATTGTGTCATTTAGGGTCTTAGATTTGCTTCGTAGCACGAAGACTACCTTTTTAATGATTTTAAATTTGTTTTTTCAAAATTCAAATTTATTTTCAAAACATAAAAAAAAACTTATTTTTCAACTTTGTTTCAAACATCCACATCTGAAGTTAGTTTTTGATTTGGGAAAGGAGGGTGAAATCTCAAGTTGGGAGGCGGGATTGGGAGGTGATCAGGTGAATTTTCGAGTTGTACTGCTATCTCAGTGAATTCCGAGGCCAAGGCTGAAGTGCAGCCTCCGACCTTGTGGTAGGGGTTTGATAAGCCTTTCGTCGCGCGGTAACTTGATTCGGAATAGCTCGCGCGGCCTCGTTTATCGCACATCTGATGTACTGCCACCGGCCTTCCGTACAACCCTGCTCGCGACCGCATTCGCAGGCGGACCGGAAATACATGTGCGCGTGGCTGACACAATTGCGCGAAAGGTGGGCCGGACAGAATTCGATTCCGAGCATTTTGGGGCCTGTACGGCTCTGTACCACAATCTTGTACCACCTTAGGGCGTCTTGGGACTTAGGCACCTATGGTGATATTTATTTATTTATTTGTTTGTTTATTTATTTATTTATTTATTTATTTGTTTATTTATTTATTTATTTATTAATTTATATAATTTTTAATGTTTATAACTGATTCGATTGCAAGAAATCAAAATATGCAGATACAAGTCCCATACTGCGTCGCAAGCGACGCTAGCAATTTGCGGAGTGTGTTGGCGACGAGAAAAGGTGGCAACGGAAGCGAGTTAGTTGCGAGACCGTTGGCTGACGTGTCCGGGAGTAGATGATCAAATGAATCGAGAAGTGTGGCGAACAATGATCCCTCTTTCAATACAATGTTTTCGTGTAGGTATCAAGGCAATGACGATATCCGAATCATTATATTATTGATTCGTGAATCACTACAATTAAGACTACCCCCCCCCCCCCCCCCCCCCCCCTATCCCCCCCCCCCCCCCCACCCACCCCCACCCCCCCACCCACCCACCCATCCACCCACCCACCCACCCACCCACCCACCCACACAGAATTAACGAGCTTGAGAATCGATGGGTGATGGAGGACACCTGGACGTATGAAGTGGACGTGCCTAAACAAGCCTGCCCCCCTGCCCCCACTCTGTTACTCTTCCTGGAGGGGGTGGACACAGTGGCTGACCTGTTCTTCAACCAACAGCTGGTGATGAGTATGAAAAACGCACACAGGTGAGAGAGTGGCGTGGTGTGTAAGGGGTAGTGTGTGTATGTGTGTGTGTGTGTGGTGTGTGTGTGTGGGGGGTCTTAAAGTCAACTCAAACTATTGGTCAACCAGCAGCTCGTGATCCTATATATTATAGCACGCTGTCCGGGGTTAGCGCGTGTCTGTCGCGCGTTTAGCCCCTTTACTTATGGCTTTTTTAAGCTGTCGCCGGATCGGATCTCGATATCTTGCTGACCTGTCGCCCAGGTGGCCACGGGGGCACCGTCGGTACGACGGGCTCAATGCAAGTGAGTATGAAAAACGCACACAGGTAAGAGTGTGATGTGGTGTGTAGGGGGTGTCTGGTGTGTGCGTGTGTGGGGGTCTTTAAGTGTACCAGAAACAACCACCTGCGTGAAGTTGCAACTTGCAAGCTCCTGCCACGTTGGATGGTGGGGACGTGATGCTAGCTGGTGTCGTCCTTTGTGTTTGTGTATCATCAAGATGAAACAAGGAGGTGTTGGATGGTGGGGACGTTGGATGGTGGGGACGTTGCAAGCTCCTGCCACGGTGTCGTCCTTTGTGTGTGTGTATCATCAAGATGGAAGGAGGAGGTGTTGGATTGTGGGGACGTTGGATGGTGGGGGCGTGATGCTAGCTGGTGTAACGACATGGATTCGTTACTAAGCCATTGCGACCTTCGCCAAAGGAGTTCTATAGATGACATAGTACTGATTCCCTAGTGCATGTTTTGATCTATGCCGGTACAGCTGAAGGTGTCCTTTGTGTGTGTATCATCAAGATCGAACAAGGAGGCGGTGCAGCAGATGCAGGCTATCTTCTCTCCTAACACCCCACCCCCAGCACTGTGTGTTTGATGCCAATGCCAGCAACAACAACACACAGATTGTGATGCATCCCATCCCCCCCCGCCACCCCCAGCACTGTGTGTTTGACGCCGATTCCAGCAACAACAACACCAGAGTGTGATGCATCCCAGCCCCCCCCCCCCACCCAACCCCACCACCCCAGCACTGTGTGTTTGACGCCGATTCCAGCAACAACAACACACAGATTGTGATGCATCCCCCCCCCCCCCCCACTCTGTGTTTGACGCCGATTCCAGCAACAACAACACACAGATTGTGATGCATCCCATCCCCCCCCCCCCCACCCCCAGCCCCCACCCCCAGCACTGTGTGTTTGACGCCGATTCCAGCAACAACAACACACAGATTGTGATGCATCCCATCCCCCCCCCCCACTCTGTGTTTGACGCCGATTCCAGCAACAACAACACACAGATTGTGATGCATCCCATCCCCCCCCCTCCCCCACCCACCCCCACCCACCCCCAGCACTGTGTGTTTGACGCCGATTCCGCAACAACACACACAGATTGTGGTGCATCCCATCCCCACCCCACCCCTTCCCATACACCCCAACTCACCCCAACCCCTTCACGTAGCACTCCAACCCAACCCCTTCCCAACCCCTTCCCGTACCCCCCTCCACACCATAGAAGGCACGTAGTCGATGTGAGCAGCGTGTTTGTCGCCAGTGCCAGCATCAACATACAGATTGTGGTGCATCCCACCCCCACCCCTTCCCCTTTACCCCCACCCCTTTCCATACCCCCCCACCCCCCACCCCCCTTCCCACCCACCCCACGCAGGAGGCAAATAGCCAATGTAAGCAATGTGTGTTTGACGCCAATGCCAGCATCAACATACAGATTGTGGTGCATCCCACCCCCACCCCTTCCCCTTTACCCCCACCCCCTTTCCATACCCCCCCACCCCCACCCCTTCCCACCCCACCCCCACGCAGGAGGCAAATAGCCAATGTAAGCAATGTGTGTTTGTCGCCAGTGCCAGCATCAACATACAGATTGTGGTGCATCCCACCCCCACCCCTTCCCCTTTACCCCCACCCCTTTCCATACCCCTCCACCTATCAGCTTGAAATCACTCCGGTAGAGTGGACAGTAGATTAAAGCAGCGGAACAGACGCACCAATCTATACACGGAGACAAGGATAACGTTACAGACACAGGAGACCCATAAAGGGGCACCTGTGGTGAAAGGAGGCGGTAGACAGGAACCTAACAGGGTACAGATCAGACCGGAGACGTAGGTGACAGGAAGCTGCCACTGAGTCATCTCAAGATGACTCAGTCCCACGGGAAGCTGGCTCAGGAGAGCCGATAGTTCTAAGGGAGTACATAAGTAGTCACCAAGTCATAAAACGCGTGAGAGCACCGCTATACATGCTGATACTCCACCTATGACACAGGTGACATACAATAGTACTACTCCACCTATGGCACTGGTGACATAGAACTATATGTAACAATTAAAAAAAAAAAAAAAAAATCAAAGAACTCCGAAAATAAAAATCGAGAGAAACTTCAAATGAAACCCGAAGGGTGTAAGGGAAGGTATGAAGCAAGGCAAAGAATTAAAATTTGCCAAGTGGATATAAGAGGACAACTAAATATCAAAGTCGGGTAACAACGGTATAGAAAACCCGATCCGGGAATAGGAACCTAATGCCAATCAATGATAACTTAAAGAAACTCTAAATGTAACCAAAAATTCCAGAATACATGTAACCAAAATTCTAGAATTTACCCAAAAATTTGGTTTAAGGAGAAGCAGTCATTCCAAACATGCGAATGAAACGCCAGAACACCATAGGATCAAGGGGCTTGGTGAAGGGGTCAGCACAGTTGTCCTTAGTGTTAACATAGGCAACATCCACCTGGCCATCCTCCACCAGCTCCTGGATATAGTGATGGATGACATCAATGTGCTTGTTGCGAGGGAGCAGCTGACAGTCATTGGCCCAGCTCAAGGACCCCAAGTTGTCACCTTGAATGGTGACCAGGTCACAAGGCAGCCCTAGATCAATTCTCAACTCTTTCAACCATTGCACCTCCCTGGCAGTCTGAGACAGGGCCTGATACTCAGCCTCACTGGAGCTAACAGCAACAGTGGGTTGCCTTTTGCTCATCCAGTTCACAAGGCAGCCTCCAGCAAGCACAGCATAGCCAGTCTGAGATCTCCTGTCAGACCCATCATCAGCAAAGGATGAGTCACTAAAGACAGTAAAAGAGAAACCAGGGCTGTGAGTGTAAGTGAGGCCCAGATGGGAATGTTCTCTCAAATACAAAAGCAAGCGCTTGGCTGCAGCCCACAGGGGGGCAGTGGGTTGAGCAGAAAACCTGGACAGGTAGCTAACAGCAAAAGAAATATCAGGCCTTGTGCAGGTAGCCAGGTACATCAAAGCCCCCACAAGAGAGAGGTACTGGCTATTAGAGGCCAGAGGTTCTCCAGGAGGATCAGTGACAGTGCACTTGGACATGGGAACTGAAAACTTGGGCTTGGTAGCAGCAGTGAGACCAAACTGCTCCACCAGCTCAACATTGTAGGAGTGCTGGGAGAGGTCGATCTTAACACACCTGCCGTCAGAATCAAGTGTACAAGTCATGTCCAATGAAAGGAACTGGACAGGTACACCCATTTCCTTGACTTCCCACCCAGCTGCTTCCATAGCCTTGATCAGCAAGGCATACCTATGCAGCTCACTAAAAGCACAGATAAAGTCATCCACATAGGTCAGGACATAGCTCCACCCACCAGTAGAATCCCTCCTGAAATACAGAGCAGGTTCAGCTTTGCACATGGTAAAACCGTGGGCAACCAAACCTGCTTTACATCTTTGCTCCAAGCCCTGGGTGCCTGCTTCAAACCATAAAGAGATTTAATTAGCTTGCACACAAGGGGAACATTGTCAGGACCAAGTTCATGAAAGCCCTCAGGCTGGTAGCAGAACAGGTCCAGACCAGGTTCCAGCTTGGCATTCAAGAATGCAGTCTTGATGTCCAGCTGCCTCACAAACATTTTTCTATGAGTGATGGCAGCAAGGAGCACACGAAGACCTGCTTTAGAGGAGACGGGGGCATATACATCATGGTAGTCCAGCCCAGGAACGTTGCAGAAAACCACGAACTACAAAACGAGCTTTAAAAACGCAAAGAACCATCAGCCCCATGTTTCTTGACAAATAACCATCTGCCAGATAGAATCCTCTCTGCCTAGGAGGCTGTGGAGTGAGGACCCAAGTGCCATGAGCATGGAGGGAGGCCATCTCATCCTTCATAGCCTGCAGCCAGAGATCTCTGTCTGGGTTGGTAGGTAACATTGCAAGCTTTATAAGAGAGTTCAGTAGAGGTAGAAATAAAAGCCCCCACGTACAAGCAGTGTACTTGTACATGGGCAGCGAGGATATCAGCAGTATCAGCAGTAACCGGTAATAAAGCCCCCAGCGCAGCACTCATGCGTGGTTGAACAAGGCCGGCCTCCTTTGCCTCTAAATCGTCGAAGCCTGGGTACACTGGAACACCCCAGCCATACGCAGTATCTGACCCGGACCAGTGTTCGAGCTCATCACTCACATCATCTGTGACGGCCACATCGTCGCTATGCCTGGTCCGGTATAAACCACCAGGTATAGCAGGGGGTGAAGTGATCAACAACTCCCGCGAGCTATCCGAATAGGTGGACGGGGGGTGGCGACTAGTGGGCAGTGGACCTGTACTAGGTTCCATTATGACCCGAGGCTGTCCTAATGTCCTACACTTCACCGACGACACGTGGGCTCGGGAAAGCCCCGCGACCCCCGAGATTCGAATAATTAGAGCTTGAAGGAACATCAGCCCCCTGGGCCCAATGCCGCCAGCACGCCGATACAGCACCATCATTACATGGCAGGACGCATCGTCATCCCATGACCAGTTAAACGTCAAACAACGGGGTGGTAAAGGGCCCGGACATTGTCAGTAGTATCAAGCCCTTTACCGATGATAGCGGCAGGTGGTGCAGAAAAAAATACTGAAGATCCATCATAGGGAAAGAGGCCCATGGATACGAGTTGATGCTAAACTGGTTCATAGAGAGCACATCACGACTCTCTACCCACCTGGCGCACTTCGGGAACCCAAAACAAAAATAACCCTATCACCCCAGAGAATTACCCAACCAGTCTACCAGATAACGCCTTTCGTCAAGGCTTATTGCGGCATAGTGGCACCCCCATTCCACTAATCTGGTAAAACATAGATGGGCACCGAACACGGCAATCACGATCTCAGACGTAGAACCCCAAAGAACAACTCCGTATAGAGTCTTGTCACCCTGATCGGGCAGCCGGTTACGTAGATAAAACCACTCGCACACCTGCATGAGCAATGTATACCATCCAATAATTGGCATGCACAGCCCAACGATTCTAACCACGCCTCTATACCACTTAACTAAAAAAATCCGTAGCCCTATCAGAACTCCAAACCACTTGAAAACCAAACTCACGTAGCTAAGGCCTACACCTAGGGGGGAACCAGGGCACAGGAAAACAAAGTTAGCAACTGTGTCGAACCACGGAACGCACCCAGGGGTCACAAGAGCCTAAGAAGGAAAATATCCCACCAAGATATCATGCCAAATATCCTCCCGCCGCTTGTCTAGGGTCCATGCGGCGTCCACTTCGGCCTGTAGCATGGGCGAAGTCCGGCGCTGTGGGGAGTACTGGATCACAGAAGGTGGGAAGCGTTAGGGCGAAGCGAGATTTGAGGTATGTGGACAAGGAGACGAGTATGAAAGTGCAGCATCGCACCCTGGTGCAGAAGATCCTCACAATGGCATAAAATCGCAAATCCAAGGCAGAAATTCGAAAATTTATCGCAGGAGCGAAGAGCAATAGCGAGGCTTTAAGGTCTCGAATATCCCGCCTTCGATTAGCAGTCAATCCCAAGTCCCCCCCTCTATCGCTCGACTCACCCCGTTGGGGGGTAGAGGGAGCAGCACCGAGTGGTGCTGACCATACCCCCTGCTTCCTACCACCTCCAGAATCTCCATTCGTATTCGTCCTCCTCTGGCGGAACCCACGGCAGTGCCGGCACCTCCAGCTTGATTGAAAAATTCTCCGAAAGGTAAGCACAGAGCCATCTAGAGCCGCAGCTCATGCCAGTTACCAACGTCGCTGGGCAGAGCAAAGGGGGGGCACAGCGCGTAGACAATCAGCAGGAGCTTGGTCGGCTTGGCAACGCTCGGTATGCAGGCAGAGCCCAAACACCGTATGAAAGGTTAGCGACGTCAGGGACGCGAAGCAGATGAGACGGGGTAATCTCCAACCGATGTCCATGTAGTCGCGACTTGAGTCTGCACGTCACAGTCA
>JACBWV010000769.1:0-49006 GCA_013435795.1 Chlamydomonas sp. ICE-L | reverse complement strand
CACCATCGGCTTCTCAGCCTACAAGGAGGCGTAAGCCAATTGAATAATGTTTGATGATAAAGATAGAAAGTCAGATAAATAACGCCTTCAGTCGTTTGTTTACCTTAGCAATCTCCTCCTAGGGCGCGGACGACTGCTGAGCGCCCAAGAAAGTTGTACAACTAATAAAATCTAAATAACTTTGTCCAAACTTGATATTTGTATCTTTTGGTTGTATGGTTCGGAAGGCCTTGACGAGATGATGCTCATGGACCCCCCTTTCACCTGTCTGGGTGTCTAGAAATGAGGTCTCAAAGGGGGTGAGGGGAGAGGGGTGTGGTGTGTGTGTGTGTGTGGTGGTGGTGGTGGTGGTGGGGTCCCTAGGGGTCAATATAACACCTTCCGAACATGCCGTCAGCCAACTCTATTCTTGCCCCCCCCCCCCCCCCCTCCCCCCCAGGCCCCCCCCCCTTTATTAACACCTACACATCATACAAATGTTTTTATTTAAATTCTGTTTTGGCAGATGCAGGCATATGTGAAAAGAAATATCACTAACACCATATCGAATTTACAAATTAAATAACGTTTTGGCAGATGTGAAAAGAAACCTCACTTAAACCTACACATCATATCGAATTTGCTTTTTAAAATATGTTTCGGCAGATGTGAAAAAAAAGAACACATCAACACCATTTTGAATTTACAAATTAAATTACGTTTTGGCAGATGTGAAAAGAAACCTCACTTAAACCTTAACATCATATCAAATTTGCTTTTTCAATCATGTTATGGCAGATGTGAAAAAAACGAACACATCAACACCATACCAATTTTGCAAATTAATTTGTGTTTGGCAGATGCGAAAGAAACTCACTAACACATCATCCTCATATTTCATTTTCTATCTAAATTATGTTCAGGAAGATGTGAAAAGAAACCTCAAAAATACCTCAACATCATATCCCACCTCAACTAACCACTCATCCCTCGTACATTAGCAGGTCTTGCCCTCCGCTCGGGCAGCTTTTAATTCAAAAAAGCACTCACTAAGCAACACAGCACCTCACCGCACTCACACCGCACGCACCTCAAGAACACAGCACTCTCATCCGTCACTCCCACACTCACTCACCTCACAAACATCACTATCACCGTCACTCACACAGGCACGCACTGCATGAACAAGCACTCGCACCTCACGAACGCGACGGTTGAAACAGTGTCACGCTCACAGCACTCAACACCGCACTCACCTCACTAACACAGCACGCGCACCGCACGCACAACCGCCTCCCGCACGAACACAGTCATCACTCACTCTACCGCATGCACACATCACGCACCGCAATTAACACAGCACGCTCACTCACTCACCGTGCATAAAACATCACTCGCGCCTCACGCAGCACCTCACTCACCGTAAGAACACCGCATCCACCGCACTCACACCGCACGCACCTCACAAACACGCACTCACCTCAAAACATCACTGTCTCACCTGACACCACCACCGCACTCACCTCACTTAACACAGCTCGTTCACCTGCACGCACCGGCACGAACACGATCACGGACCGCACGCACACCGCACGTCCCTCGCCATTAAACGCACTCTCACCCAGCACTACCGCACGGAAACCGCTACTCTCCCTCAAGGCACCTCACTGCTCACCTCCCACCGCACGCGAAACACACACTTCACCGCACGCACACCGCACCGCACCGTCAATGACACAGCAGCTCACCTCACTGCACAACTCACTGTCCACCTCACGAACACCGCACGCTAACCGCATCGGCCGCACGAACACAGCACGTGTGCACCGTCAGCACACCGCACGAACACAGCCATCCTCTTCACCGCCCTGCACACCGTAACGTCAATCACGAAAACAAGCACGGGCGACCGCACCAACACCGCACTCACGCCACAACACCTCACTCTCACCTCACTCACACCTCACTCACCTCACTAACACCTCACTCACACCCTCCGCTCAAAGACACTCTCACGCACGCACACCCCTTCACTCACCGCAACAACACATCACTCTCACTCACTCACCAAACTCACTCAACTCTCCATCAAACCATCACAAACACCCCACTACTCATTCACGCCACTAAACCCACCACCCAGTACATTCTTGGCAGTCCTGCCCTCCAGCTCAGGCAGCTTGATTTAAATCATATTTCGGCCGATGTGAAAAACAAACCTCACTCACATCGCTCACACTTGGTTACATCTTTGCTGTCTTGCTAAAAAGGTAATGATAACGCCTGGTGGGGCGTGGTGTTGAGGGAGCCCGTCGTACGCGGGTGCGGAGCGGTCTCCTACCTCAACTGGACATGCTACCATCGCGGTTGACAACGACCTGCAACGCTAAGAGCGACCGAAGGGGGAGTCGAACCCCCGACTCTTCATCCTCAAGCGATCTGGTCTAGCTGTCTTGCTATTTAAATTATGTTTTTGGCAGATGCAGGCAGATGTGAAAACAAACCTCACTCACACCTCAATCACCTGGGTACATCTTAGCTGTTTTGCCCACCACATATAAACCAAACACATGCCCCAATGCCCATTGCTATTTAAATTATGTTTTGGCAGATGTGAAAAAAGCTCACTAACACCTCAATCACCTGTGTACATCCTAGCTGTCTTGCTATTTTAAGGATATTTTGGCAGATGCAGGCAGTAGGAAAACAAATCTCACTCACACCTCAATCACCTGGGTACATCTTAGTTGTTTTCCCCACCACATATAAACCAAACACATGCCCCAATGCCCATTGCTATTTCAATTATGTTTTGGAAAATGCAGGCAGATGTGAAAAAACCTCTCACACCTCACTAACACTTCACCTTCACCATCACCTCAATAACACCTCACCCACCTCGGTTCATCTTAGCTGTCTTGCTATTTAAATTATGTTTTGGCAGATGCAGGCAGATGTGAAAAAACCCTCACTAACACTTCACCCACCTCAGTGCATCTTAGCTCTCCTGCTATTTTAAGTCTATTTTGGCAGATGCAGGCAGATGTAAAAACAAAACTCACTAGAAACCCTCACTAACACCTCATTATCACCATCACCTCAATAACACCTCACCCACCTGGGTACATCTTAGCTGTCTAGCTATTTAAATTACGTTTTGGCAGATGCAGGCAGATGTGAAAAAACCTCACTCAAACCTCACTAACACTTCATTATCACCATCACCTCACTGACACCTAACTAACACTTCACCTTCACCATCACCTCACTAACACCTCACCCACCTCGGTTCATCTTAGCTGTCTTGCTATTTTAAGTCCATTTTGGCAGATGCAGGCAGATGTACAAAAACCTCACTCACACCTCACTAACACTTCACCATCACCTCACCCTCTAGCTCGGGGAGCTTAATTTCACAAACACCTCACAAAAACCTAATGAACACCCCAGTACCACTTCACTAACCCCTCACGAACGCCTCACCCACCTCGATACGTCTTAGCTGTCTTGCCCTCCAGCTCGGGGAGCTTAATTTCACGGACACCTCACAAACACCCCACTAACACTTCACTTACCCTCACCAACACCTCACCCACCATACACCCCTCACCCCTCACCCCTCACCAACACCCCTCACCCCTCACCAACACCCCTCACCAACACCTTCGGTACATCTTAGCTGTCTTGCCCTCCAGCTTGGGAAGCTCAATTTCACGAACACCCCACTAACACCTAATTAACTCCTCACTAACACAACACTCACCCCTCACCATACACCCCTCACCAACACCTCACCCACCTCTATACATCTTAGCGTTTTTGACCTCCAGCTGGGGGACCTTAATTTAAATTCTGGTTTCATACTTGTGAATAGAAACCTCACTCACACCCCAAAATCACCTTGATTTTTGATATTTAAATTAAAATTGAAATTGTTACATCCAAGTAATGTGCCACTCTCAGGACGTGAAGTTAAGGACACCACTGCGTCAGCCGGAGCTAGCAGTAGTCACCATAAATCCTAGAGAAGTAGATCTAACTAGATAACTGCCAAGGTCTAGATCTGTCCTAGAAAATTGAAATTGAAATTGTTACATCCAAGTAATGTGCCACTCTCAGGCCGTGAAGTTAAGGACACCACTGCGTCAGCCGGAGCTAGCAGTAGTCACCACTCGATTTTTGACATTTAAATCATGTTTTGGCAGACGTGGAAAAACCTCACTCACACCTCACCCACCTCAGTACATCTTGGCTTTTTTGCCCCCTAGCTCGGGGACCTTAATTTAAATTATGGTTTGGTAGATGCGAATAGAAACCTCACTAACACCACACACAGAAACTCCACACACCTGACCTCACACCTCACACAGAAACACAACACACCTGACCTCACACCTCACAACTCACACCTCACACAGAAACTCCATACACCTGACCTCACACCTCACACAGAAACTCCATACACCTGACCTCACACCTCACAACTCACACCTCACACAGAAACTCCATACACCTGACCTCACACCTCACACCTCAAAATCACCTCGAATTTGATATATAAATCATGTTCTGGCAGACGTGAAAAAACCTCACTCACACCTCACCCACCTCTTACATCTTAGCAGTCTTGCCCTCCAGCTCGGGCAGCTTTAATTCACCAACACCTCACTCACTTCAGCAACACCTCACTCTCACCTCACTCACACCTCACTCACTTCAGCAACACCTCACTCTCACCTCACTCACACCTCACTCACTTCAGCAACACCTCACTCTCACCTCACTCACACCTCACTCACTTCAGCAACACCTCACTCTCACCTCACTCACACCTCACTCACTTCAGCAACACATCACTCTCACCTCACTCACTTCAGCAACACCTCACTCTCACCTCACTCACACCTCACTCACTTCAGCAACACATCACTCTCACCTCACTCACACCTCACTCACTTCAGCAACACATCACTCTCACCTCACTCACACCTCACTCACTTCACCAACACATCACTCTCACCTCACTCACACCTCACTCACTTCAGCAACACATCACTCTCCAGTCTTGCCCTCCAGCATGCCAAGCTTAATTTCACGAACACCACACTAACACCTAACGAACACCTCACTCACCACACTAACACCTAACAAACACCTCACTCACCACACTAACACCTCACAAACACCTAACTTACCTCGGTACATCTTAGCAGTCTTGCCCTCCAGCTCGGGGAGCTTAATTTCCGGTGCGGTGGTGGGATATGTCGCGGGGATGTCAAATTCAAATCCAAACTCGTACTTCACCAAGTTGTGGACATACCTGCAAACAGAAAAAAAAGATTTTTGTCTCATTGCATGTGTGTATGTGCATGTGTGTGTGTATGTATTGGTTTGTTTGTGTGTATGTGTGTTTGTTGCGGGGATGTCAAATTCAAATCCAAACTCGTACTTCACCAGGTTGTGGACGTACCTGCAGACAGAAAAAAAAATTAACAAACTCGTACTGCACCAAGTCGTGGACGTACCTGCAGACAGAAAAAAAAGAAAAACAAACTCGTACTTCACCAGGTTGTGGACATACCTGCAAACAGACAAAACCATGTGCATGTGCGAGTGGGCGTATGCGTGTGTATGTGTGTATGAGCATGTATGTATGTGTGTGTACTTGTGTGTATGTGCGTATGTATGCATGTATGTTACAGTCCAGGGGCTCAGGAAATTAGGTCACCAAGTTCTGTGGATGTGCCTGCAAACATAAAAAAACAGTTTTGAGTTCATTCCATGATGTTGTGTGCAATCGTGGGTATGTTATCGTATGTGTGTAGAGGTGTGTAGATGTGGGTGATGTATGTGTATTGTCGTGTATGTATGTATGTTAGTATGTAGGTATGTATGGGGATGTATGTATGTATGTGTGTGTATGTGTGTGTCGGATGTGTGTAGTATGGTATGTATGTGTATGTATGTGTATGTCTGTATGTCGTGTATGATGTAGGTGTGATGGTGTGTAGGTGTATGTATGTGTTGTATGTATGTAGGTGTATGTATGTGTAGATGGGTATGAGGTGTATGTATGTGTAGTAGGTGTTATGTATGTGATATTGTATGTGTAGGATGTGTATTGTAAGTGTATGTTAAGTGGGTTTGTGTGTGTGTATGTATATGTATTTGTATGTTTGTGGATGTATGTGTGTGTATGTGTTTGTATGTGTATGTATGTGTATGTATGTATGTGTATGTATGTGTGTGTATGTGTGTGTATGTGTATGTATGTGTATGTATGTGTATGTATGTATGTGTGTGTATGTATGTGTATGTATGTGTGTGTATATGTATGTGTATGTATGTGTATGTATGTGTGTGTATGTGTATGTATGTGTACGTATGTGTATGTATGTATGTGTGTGTATGTATGTTGTAGTATGTTGTGTATGGGTATGTATGTGTATGCAGTTTGTGTATGTGTATGTATGTTGTATGTATGGACTGTATGGAGTATGGGTGTGTAGGTATGTGAGTTATGTGTGTAGTGTAGGATGGAGTATGTGTGTGTAGTATGTGTAGATGATGTGATGTAGGTATGTATGGATGGTATGTATGTGTATGGATGTATGTGTATGCAAGTTGTGTATGTATGTATGTATGTATGTATGTATGTGGTAGTATGTATGTATGGCTGTATTGTTATGTATGTGTGTGTATGGGTGTGTATGTATGTGTATGTATGTGGATGTATGCATGTGGTGGGTATGTGTAGGTAGGGTAGTCATGTGTGTTATGTTTGGATGTATGCGTATTTATGTATGTGGTATGTGTGTATGTGTCTGTATGTGTGTGTGTATGTATGTGTAGGTATGTCTATGTATGTGGTATGTAGTGTATGTATGTTGCTGTAAGTGATGTATGTGTGGTTCGTCTGGTGTGCAGTGCGTGCATTGTCTTGTATGTTTGTGGATGTACTGTGGTGTATGTGTAGTATGTGTATGTCATGTATGGTATGGATGTGTGTTCATGTGTGGGTATGTGATGTATGGGTAGGTATGGTATTGTATTGGTATTGATGTGATGCATTGTGTGTGATGCGTAGTAAGTGTATGTGTGTATGTATGTGTAGTATGTGTGTGTATGTATGTGTATGGTATGGTATGTATGTATGTGATGTACGGGTGTATGTGTATGTGTGTATGTAGGTGTGGTAGGTGTATGGATGTGTATGTATGTGTGTGTATGTAGTGTATGATGTGTATTATGCGAGGTGTGTATGTTATGTGTGTTGGATGCATGTAGGGGGTATGGTATGGGGTGGAGTCTTGTGTATGTATGTGGGGATGGATGGTAGGGGGATTGATATTGGGTGATTGTATGTATCGGAGTAGGTATGAGTGATGATGGGGGGCTAATGTGGGAGTATGTGTGTATGTGTACTTTACTTCCCCCGACCACACAAAACACAAATCCCCCCCACCCCCCGGCCCCCCCCCACCGCCCCTCCCCTCCCCCCACCCCGCTCCACCCCCAACCGCACACGCCCCCCTTACCACACAAGCTACTCACTCCCCACCACACGCGCTCCCCACCACCCCACGCCACCCACACGACCCAGCCCCCACCACAAACACACAGAACCTACGGCAAAAGCACGTACCAGAACCTCCCACTGACACAGCACACAACATACAAAACACAACAACACCACCAACCTACCACACCACCAAAGTAGACTTATGAAAACAAAACACGTTTGCTAGTGACTACCAGCACAGCTCTCCCCATGCCATAAGGCCTCCCAGTAATGGGGCGTGTAAAATACTCCCCCCACACGCACCCCCACCACAAACCCCACCACACCCAACAAACACTTACCAGCACCTCCATACCCCCCCCCACCAACACACACCCACACCCACACGGACCAAAACAACACCCACCACCAACCAGCACTTCCGCAACCTTCCCTTCCAATACCAAGTCTCACTTCTTGGGCGTGATAGTACCCCTACGGAACCACCACACCCCCACCCCACCAAACAGCACTTACAGCACCTCTCATACCCACCCCCCCACCCACACCACACCCACTCCCACCCAACAAACACTTACCAGCACCTTATACCCACCCCCAACCAACACACCCCCCCCCACCCCAACCACCACCAAACACCCAACAACATACCAGCACCCTCATACCCACCCCCACCCACACACCCCACCACACCACCACAACACCCACCCACCTACCCAAACACAGTACCAGCACCTCTCATTTACCCACCCCCACCCACAACACCCCCACCAACCACTCACACAGACCCACCACAACCCAACAACACGTACCAGAACCGTCTCATACCCACCCCCACCCAAACACCACCAAACACCACCCACCACCAACCCACCCAACAACGAACACTTACCAGCAACTCGCATATCCACCCCCACCCACACACACACTCCACCACACCACCCATAGCACACAATCACCAACAACCACTTACAGCATCCTCTCATAACCACCCCAACCCCACAACCCCAACCACCACCACCACCCACCCACCCACTTAACAACATTACCAGCCACTCTTCATACCCCGCACCGCCTCCCCACACACCCCCCGCTTACCACCACCCACACACCAACCCCAACCTAACAGCACTTATCAGGACCTCCTTCCGCATGCCAGCCTCCCCCCCCAAACCTACACAACCCAAACGCCAAAGCAGCCCCCCACCCCCCACCAGAAAGACATTTAAACAACACAAAATATGAAAACACTTATCAGCACCTCCCTTTCAATTCTCCCAAGCCGCCATTCTGGGGGGAAAGTACCCCCCCACCCCCCCCCCCCACCCACACAACAACACACCCACCACCACACACCGACAAACACGTACAGACACCTCCCCCCCACCTCCCCCCACCCACACACCACACACACACACAACACACATTCACAAACCACCAACCAAACCCCCAACGCACATACCAGCACCTCCCCCTCCCACATACTCCCACCACCAGCCCACCACACCCACGTTCCCCACCCCACCAATTCCACCCACCAACGCACTTACCAGCACCGCCCATTCCCGCCCACCACCCACCCCCCCACCCCCCCCCCCCCCCACCCCCCACACACCCCCCACTCACCCCCCCCCATACACCCAACAGCACACCATAACAGCACCTCCCCTCCCATGCCAAGCCTCCATTCTTGGGCGGGATATAGTACCTCCCCCACCACTCACCCCCCACCCACACCCCCACCCACCCCATCAAACACGGACAGGACCTACCCCCACCCCCCCAGCACAAACAACCCCCACCAAACAGCACCTACCAGCAACTCCCCTACCATGCCAACCTCCATCTTGGGAATATAGTAACCTCCCCCCCCCATCCCCCCCCCCCCCCACACCCACACACACACCCAACAACCAATTAAACAGCACATCCCCACCACACCCACCCCCACACACAAAACCCTCACACACACACACCCCACCCAAAGAGCACATACAAGCACCTCCACTCCCATGCATGCCTCCATCTTGGGCGTGATAGTAGTCACTCAACAGACAATACCACCAAACGAACTACTAGCACCTTCCACTACAAAACACACCACACCCACGCACCCTACACCCCACAAGCAATATACCAATTTAAAAACCAACAGCACCTACCAGCCACCTCCACCAACCCACTCCACACCCTAACACCCTACCACCCCCACAGAGAAAATTACAATTAAAAGACTTAACAGCACCTTACTAGCACCTCCACCAACGCCCCCCACACCCACACACCCTACACCCACGAGGAAATACAATTTAAAAACCCAACAGCACCTACCAGCACCTCCACCAACCCCCACCACACCCACACACCCTACCACCCCACCAGAAATACAATTTAAAAACCCAACAGCACCTACCAGCACCTCCACCAACCCCACACACCCTACACACCCTACCACCCCACCAGAAATACAATTTAAAAACCCAACAGCACCTACCAGCACCTCCACCAACCCCCACCACACCCACACACCCTACCACCCCACCAGAAATACAATTTAAAAACCCAACAGCACCTACCAGCACCTCCCCTCCCATGCCAAGCCTCCATTCTTGGGCGTGATAGTAAACCAGTCACTGTCACTCTCCTTGTTAATTTGGATGATTGATCAACGCCTGGAGCTCCTGTGTGACAAGGTCTTTAGTGGGGTGGTTTGTTTAGAGTGGGTGTTTGGGGGGGAGGTGTGGATGTGTGTGTGTGTGTGTGTTGAGGGGGGGGGGGGGGGGGGGGGGGGGGGGGGTTTAAGGTGAACAGTCACTGTCACGCTCTAGTTATTTGGATGTTACTTGTTAAAACGCCTGTAGCTCCCTGTGTGCACGAATGATGTGGAAGGGGGGTATGGGTGGGGAGGGGGGTGGGGGTGGGGAGGAGGGAGGATGGGTGGTGGGAGGGAGGGTGGGAGGGGGGGGTAGGGTCTGGGGGGTGGGGTGGGGGTGGGGGCTGGGGTGATGCTGGTGGGGGGGGGGGGGGGAGGGACGGGAGGGAGGGAAGGGAGGGGGGGTAGGGCATCTGTGGGGGTGTTGGTGGGGGGTGGGTGGTGCGGTGGTGGTGGGTGGGGGGGGAGGGAGGGGGGAGGGAGGTTGGTGGGCTATGGGTGTGGGGTGCGTGGGGGGTGGGTGGGGATGGTGGGTGGGGTTGGGGGGGGGGAGGGAGGGAGGGGGAGGGGGGGGGTATGTTGGTTTGGTGTGGTGGTGGGTGGGTGGGGTGGGTGGGGGGGGGAGGCGAGGGAGGGCGGGAGGGGTGAGGGGGGGTATGGTGTGGGTGTTGGGTGGGGGTGTGGGTGGGTGGGTGGGTGGGGGCTTGATAGTAGAACCAGTCACTGCCGTCTTTTTGTTTTAATTTTGATGTGTATTGATCAACGACTGCAGTCCTGTGTGGTGCGTGTTCAGTGTTTGGGGGTTAAGAGTGCTGGGCAGAGGAGAGGACTGGTGTGTGGGGTGGGGGGTCTGTAGGCGGGGGGGGGGGGGGGGGAGATGTGGGGGGGAGGGGGGCGGTATGTGTGTGTGTGTGTGAGGAGGAGGGAGGGAGGGGAGGGAGGGAGGAGGGAGGGAGGGAGGAAGGGAGGAGGGAGGAGAAAGGAGGGAAGGGGGGAGAGGGGTGTGGGCATGTGTATGTGGGTGTGTGTGTGTGATGTGTGTGTGAGGGGAGGGAGGGAGGGCAGGGAGGGTCCTAGGGGGGGAGGGAGGAGACAAAGGATGTGGTTAGGGAGGAAAGGGCGGGAAGGAGGCGAGGGGGGGGAGGGGGGGGGGGGGGGGGGGGGGGGGGGTTGTTTGGTGTGGTGTTGTGTGTGAGGGCAGGGAGGGGAGGGAGAGAGGAAGAGAAGGGAGGGAGGAGAGAAATGGGGAGGCGCGGGAGGGGCGGGGGGGGGGAGGGGTTGGGATGTGTTGTGTGTGTGCGGGAGGGAGGGGGGGGGAGGGGGTTGTGGTGGGTGTGTTGAGGGGGGGGCCTTAATAGTAAACCCGTCCCAGTGGCTCTCCTTGTTGATTTGGATGGAAACCTTGATCAACGACTGCAGCTCTGTAGTGGTGCGTTGGTGGGTGTTTGAGTGGTTTTTTTAGAAGAGTGTGGGTGGGTGAGGGGTGGGGTGGTGGTGAAGGGTGTGGTGTGTTGTGGCGGGGGGGCGGGGGTGGGGCAGTCGCTGCGCTTCTTGTAATTTGGAGGAAAACTTGATCAGCCTGAAGCTCGGTGTGGTGAGTGGTGGGTGTTTGAGTGGGTTTTTAGCAGAGGTGGTGGGTGAGGGGTGGGGGGTTGGAAGGGGTGGTGGGGTTGTGGGGGGGGGGGGGGGGGGGGGGGGGGTGGCGGGGGGGGGGGGGGGGGGGCAGTCGCTGTCGCTCTTCCTTGTAAATTTGGATGAACTTGATCAACGCCTGGCAGCTCTGGTGGTGAGTTTGGGGTTGAGTGGTTTTTTGAGCAGAGGGTGGGTGGGTGAGAGGTTGAGGGGGGGGGGGAGAGGGGTGTGTGTGTGTGGGTGTGTGTGTGGTGGTGGTGGTGGTGGTGGGTGGGTGGGGGGGGGGGGGGGTGGGGGGGCCAGTCGCTTGTGGCTTCTCGTGTTGATTTGGATGTACTTGCCAACGCTGCAGAACCTGTGGTGTTGAGTGTTAGAGTGGGTGTGGTGTGGTGTTATGGGGGGGGGAGGGAAAGGAGGGGAGGGAGGGAGGGAGTGTGTGTGTGGTGGGATGGGGGGATAATATAAAACAGTCAATGTGGACTCTGGTTGATGGATGTAGATTGAGAAGCTGCAGGTACTTGTGTGGGGTGAGTGTTTAGAGGGGTGTTATGGGGGGGGGGAGGGAAGGGAGGAGGCGGAGGGAGGGTGTGTAGTGTGTGTGTGGGGTGGGCTGGGGGGATAAACCAGTCACTGTCGCTCTCCTTGTTGATTTGGATGAACTTGATCAATGCCTGGAGCTCCTGTGGTGTGAGTGTTTGAGCGTGTTGAGTGTTTGTTTGGGTGGGTGTTTGGTTGTTTGGGTTGGGGAAAGAGGCTGTGTGTGGTGTGTGTGTGTGGTGTTTGGGTGGGATGGGGGGGGGGGGGGGGGGGGGGGCGGGGGGGATCCCCTTGGTAATTTTGTGAACTGATAAAACTGCAGCTCCTGTGTGAATTGGGTTGTTGCCAGGGGTGTTTGGGTAGAGGCTGTGTGTGTGTGTGTGTGTGTGTGATGGGGGGGGGGGGGGATCCCTTGTTAATTTTGATTATTAACTTGAAATAACACCTGCGCAGCTCCTTTGTGCATTGGGTTGTTTTGTTTCAGTGGGTGTTTGGGTAGAGGCTGAGTGGGGTGGGGTGTGGAAGGGTGTGGGTTGTGGGGGAAAGGAGGGGGGGGGGGGGGGGGGGGGGGGTCGGGGGGTCACGAGTAAACCAGTAACCAGTGGCTCGCTTGTTGATTTGGATAGCGATCAACGCCTGTAGCTACTGTGTGACGAATGTGTGAGTGGGGGTGGGTTATAGGGGGTGGGGGGGGGGGGGGGGGGGGAGGGGAGGAGGGGGGAGGGAGGGAGGGAGGGGGGAGGGCGGGCGGGAGGGAGGGGGGGGGGGGGGGGGGGGGGGGAGGGGGGGTTTGTGTTATGTGTGTGGGTGTGGAGGGGGGGTCTACTAGGCGTTTTAAACAGTTCACAGTGCTCGCTGTTAATTGGATGTACTTGATGAACGCTGGAGCTCTGTGTTGTTGAGTGTGTGAAGCGTGTAGAGTGTGTTGTTTGGGCTGGGTGTTTGAGTTTGGGAAGAGGCTGTGTGTGTGTGTGTGTGTGTGGATGGGGGGGGAGGGGGGGGTGGATTGTTAATTGGATGATGAACGTGATCCAACGCCTGCAGCCCTGTGTTGTGCGCTGTTCCCGGTTTGGGTGGTTAGGGTGTGGGCAGAGGCAGAGGCTTGGATGTGCGGGGGTAGGGGGGTGGGGGGGGTAGGTGGATGGTAGGTGGAGGGGGGGGGGGTCGGGGGGGGTAGGTGGAGGGGGGGGGGGGGGGGGGGGGGGGGCTGGGGTGGTATGGGCTGGGGTATTGTGTGGTGGGTGTGAGGGAGGAGGGAAGGAGAAAGGGAGGCGGGAGGGAGGGAGTGGGGGGGAAATGGGTGTGTGTGTGGGGTGGAGGGGTGGGGGGGGTGGGGGGGGGGGGCTGGGGGATTGGGGTATTGTGTGTGTGAGGGAGGGAGGGGGGAGGGAAGGAGAGGAAAAAGGCGGGATTGGGAGGGAGGGAGGGAGGGAGGGAGGGGGGAGGGTAGGGAGGGGGGGTGGGGGGGGGTTATTAGTGTGGTGGGTGAGGGAGGGAGGGGAGGGAGGAGGGAGGGAGGGAGGGGGGGGAGGGGTGGGGGGGGGGGGGGGGGGAAGTGTTGAGTGGTGTTTGGGCAAAAGCTGGATGTGTGGGGATCGGTGTGTGTGTTATGTGTGTGTGTGTGTGTGTGTGTGTGTGTGTGTGTGTGTGTGGGTGGGGACTGGTGTGTGTGTGTGGGGGTGTATGGTGTGTGTGGTGTGTGGGTGTGGGTGTGTGTTTGTGTGTGTGTGTTGTGTGTGTGTGTGTGTGTGGGTGTGTGTGTGTGTGTGGGGTATGTGGTGTGTGTGTGTGTGTGTGTGTGTGTGTGGTGGGTGTGGTGGGATGTGTGTGTTTGTTGCGTGTGTGTTGGGTGTGTTTTGTGTGGTGTGTGTGTGTGTGGTGTGTGGTGTGTGTGTGTGCTTGTGTTTGTAGGTGGGTGGGCGTGTGCGTGTGTGAGAGAGTGATGGGGTGGGGTTTGTTTGTGGTGGGGTGGGGTGGGGAAAGTCCCCCCTCTCCCCCCTCCCAGATCAAGCCCACCTGCTTCAATCGCGCCTCCCACTTCTCTTTGTCCCTAGGCCCGGCATTCTCGGTGAACAGGGGGATTTTCTTTACTGTATCTTTGGTGTTTGGATCGAAGCTGGCCATGGTATGTGGTCGCGTGCGCGCGAGCGAGAATGGAGGACAGTGGCTAAAAACGTCGATTGAGGGATAACTGGTGCGATAATTATTCGCTTGGTTTGAAGGGGCGCAGCGAGGGAAATTGGGAAGTCAACGAATGCGTTGGATTGGCTCGAGCCTGGGCTGCCTAGAGGCTGGGCGCTGGGCTGGAGGAGGGAATCCTGAGGAAACCGCAGGTGGCGTGGCCCTCGAAATATAGTCCGAGAATATGGCCCAAGCAAGTCGGGCAAATCGGGGTTGCACGATTACCCTCACCTGGACGAAGGGTGAATGGTGGTCGCCCGTGCCACTCGGGTGGACCCCCCCCCCCCCCCCCCCCCCCCCCCCCCCCCCCCCCCCCCCCCCCACACACACACACACACCACACCTCGCTCTTAAATTATGTTGCTATATCCCCCCACCTCACCCCCTAACCCCCACCCCACCCCACCCCACCCCAGTATGACTATCCCCACCCCCAAACCCAAACCCAAATCCAAACCCAAAACCACCCCCACCCCCAAACCCAATCCAAACCCATACCCATACCCAAACCAGTATGGGCTATCCCCGTGGCACATATGGTATTTTTTACACAGGGAGTCGTTCAGGATCGGCTTCTGCTACTTTCCTTACGAGGTTATCAGGGTTTTTCTTTTGAGCGATGTGTCGCTATTAGCGATGAAACCCATCGCTTTCGAGATTGGCCTAGCGATGAAAGCGGTTTGAGCGATGCACCTAGATCTGGCCAGCCCAGCAGACTCAGCCAGGGAATCCAGGGGCCTGGCCTGGGCAGTCACCTGCCCGGAACATTCCAAGTTCCAACCGCTACTACTAGACCCTAGAAACCCTGACACGACCATTACACAACAGGCCAAAGGCGAGGGGTCGCTTCTACGTCCACTCAATTTTGCTTCCCTACCCGTCCCTGCAGTGAAATTGTCAATTCCGGCATTTATCGGACAACACATCCGTATCCACTCGGATGATCAGTGTAGTTGCTCCCCCTAAACACGGTCGTGGCCAAACAAATCCGTTGAGGCCCAATCTCTTCTCCTCCTCCTGCGCTATCATTCTTCCTCGCCCGCTGACTGCTATTCCATCCCAGAAATCATAGTCTTGGCCAAACATCAGTCGCTTATGAGCGCTCATTCTGAAGCTTTTCCTCCACGACTCTTACAAATGCTGCAGTTGAATTGAATGCTTGACGCCCATTTTTTCACTCGCAACATGAATAAAGCTCTGACTGGGCGAGCCAATGTCAGTCAATGCTTTGCAATGGGCGAGGATGCGTTCCCTTCTGCTCGCTGTCGGCATTAACGCCTGACAATTTCGTACGTCATGACAGCTGCTCCCACCTGTTTCCTCCAACCCTTTCAGTCCAGCGCGGGCATAGCTGATGGGCATCGCATTTATTCCTGCTGCGATGTGCATTTTTTGTAGGAGCCGACCTACTGTTGGGTTGATAAGTGGGTGGGGGGGTCCGCTCGCGAGATGCTGCGCCCAACATGCTCCCCCGTTGCTGTTTCCCCTTGCATTCTCACTTCTGGCGAACCCGACAGGAAACGTGGGGAGGAGCCGAGGTGGTCTGGCGAACCCGACAGGAAACGTGGGGAGGAGCCGAGGTGGTCCCGCCGTCGGTTCGACCCTGACCTCCCCCCCCCACACACACACACGCACACACACCAAAATGAGGCCAAATGGAAATAGCGATAAGTAGCTAGGAATCTACCAGGTCCAGATGGCTCCGGAACCAGTATAGCTACAGGAGGGGGGGGGCTCAAAAACGAAAAGAAAAACCCTGGAGGTTACATCGCTGCATATAAATTTGCTTATAGCTAGGGGACGGCAATATGATGATTATATGATATCATGTCATCATATGATGCCGGCAGTCTGGCTAGGCCAAAGTTACCATTTATATACAATTTCATATGATGAGGTTTGTATGATATCATATGATATCATACTCGCCTTTGGTCAACATCACATGAGACCGTATGCCGTCCATACTCATAGCGCATGCTTTTGTAGGGGTTTGAAAATATTTGAAAAACAATTGAAAATTCGAACATCCAAGTAAGTTACACTGCCGGGGACAGTTGACCCTACTAAGGACGTGGTGTTATTGACACCGGTTCGTAAGCTCACCTTGCTCAAGTTGGCAACGAGGCTTGAACCAGTCACGTTTCATACGGTTGACGGCCACCGTGAGAACCGAAACGCTCCCGACGGGGTTTGGTTATTGTTGCGGCCCCCCTCTGTACTGATCAAGACCCGCCCACCGCCTGTGAACCGCGACTTTCGGAGGGGGATGGACCCCCCCCCCCCCCCCCCCCCCCGTTTCCCTCCCGAGTCAGGCATTGTTGTCAGCGTGGAGTACTAGGTCACGAGCGCATCATAGGTGTCTGATCAGATACCAATCATGGATTTGTGTCCTAGTAGTTCACGCTGACACCCCCGATTACCGGTATGGTCCAGACCCGGGGGTTACAGCTTCGGCCACGTGTTCGGGCCCCGCTGCCGGAAGACGGCGGGTGGTTTCTCGAGTCCGACTTTAGAGCGATGTTGTTTCACTGCTAGGACATGATTACCCTTCGTTATCTTTCTTTCTTTCCAAGGTGCTTTGTAGTTCATGAAAAAATGAAAAGCGATTTGTTCGCGTTTACATTTTCCTGGTACAGCAATCAGGGTACTTCCAAGCGTGCGCTTTTGCGCTGGCGCGCTGCCTTTTTGAGCCCCACTACGTGTTTCGCGCAGTTTTTTGCAACCCCCTGTGGGCGCAGCAAGCATTTTTTGCGCTTTTTGCACTACTCCGTAATAATTATTTTGTTTACTGTACTGCCGAAGATGGGGAGCAGCCAAATTTCTGGCTGAAGTACGGTAACTTAGTTTATGTTCGAATTGTATCGGCCCCCCTCATTTCTGATTATCGGCCAAGGTGCCTTAGGTTGCATGCCTAGGCGTGATAGTCCATACACACCTAGTCAGTGTTGAGCGCCCTAAGGGAATAATAAGGGGGCGCCACAAGGGGAAATGTTTTGTTAACTGCCGAAGACGGCGAGCAGCTAAATTGCTGGCTGAAGCTATGTACCCAAGTTCAAGTTCAAGTTCAAGTTCAAATTGCTGGCTGAAGCTATGTACCCAAGTTCAAGTTCAAGTTCAAGTTCAAGTTCAAATTGCTGGCTGAAGCAATGTACCCAAGTTCAAGTTCAAACTTTATATGTCACAATAGGCATCCCTCCCCTTTCAGCCTACGATATATGGTTTTGCTTGTTTATTTGTTTTACTGCCGAAGACGGCGAGCAGCTAAATTGCTGGCTGAAGCAATGTAACCAAGTTCAAGTTCAAACTGTATATGTCACACCAGGCATCCCTCCCCTTTCAGCCTATGCATGGTTTGCTTGCCTATTATTTTTACTGCCGAAGACGGCGAGCAGCTAAATTGCTGGCTGAAGCTATGTAACAAAGTTCAAGTTCAAACTGTATATGTCACACCAGGCAACCCTCCCCTTTCAGCCTATGCATGGTTTGCTTGCCTATTATTTTTACTGCCGAAGACGGCGAGCAGCTAAATTGCTGGCTGAAGCAATGTAACCAAGTTCAAGTTCAAACTGTATATGTCACACCAGGCAACCCTCCCCTTTCAGCCTATGCATGGTTTGCTTGCCTATTATTTTTACTGCCGAAGACGGCGAGCAGCTAAATTGCTGGCTGAAGCGATGTAACCAAGTTCAAGTTCAAACTTTATATGTCACACCAGGCATCCCTCCCCTTTCAGCCTATGCATGGTTTGCTTGCCTATTATTTTTACTGCCGAAGACGGCGAGCAGCTAAATTGCTGGCTGAAGCTATGTAACAAAGTTCAAGTTCCGACTTTAAATTTCACACCAGGCATCCCTCCCCTTTCAGCCTATGCATGGTTTGCTTGCCTATTATTTTTACTGCCGAAGACGGCGAGCAGCTAAATTGCTGGCTGAAGCTATGTAACAAAGTTCAAGTTCCGACTTTAAATTTCACACCAGGCAACCCTCCCCTTTCAGCCTATGCATGGTTTGCTTGCCTATTATTTTTACTGCCGAAGACGGCGAGCAGCTAAATTGCTGGCTGAAGCAATGTAACCAAGTTCAAGTTCAAACTGTATATGTCACACCAGGCAACCCTCCCCTTTTCAGCCTATGCCATGGTTTGCTTGCCTATTATTTTTACTGCCGAAGACGGCGAGCAGCTAAATTGCTGGCTGAAGCTATGTAACAAAGTTCAAGTTCCGACTTTAAATTCACCACCAGGCATCCCTCCCCCTTTCAGCCTATGCATTGGTTTGCTTGCCTATTATTTTTACTGCCGAAGACGGCGAGCAGCTAAATTGCTGGCTGAAGCAATGTAACCAAGTTCAAGTTCAAACTGTATATGTCACACCAGGCAACCCTCCCCTTTCAGCCTATGCATGGTTTGCTTGCCTATTATTTTTACTGCCGAAGACGGCGAGCAGCTAAATTGCTGGCTGAAGCTATGTAACAAAGTTCAAGTTCAAACTGTATATGTCACACCAGGCAACCCTCCCCTTTCAGCCTATGCATGGTTTGCTTGCCTATTATTTTTACTGCCGAAGACGGCGAGCAGCTAAATTGCTGGCTGAAGCTATGTAACAAAGTTCAAGTTCCGACTTTAAATTTCACACCAGGCAACCCTCCCCTTTCAGCCTATGCATGGTTTGCTTGCTTATTGTTTTTACTGCCGAAGACGGCGAGCAGCTACATTGTTGGCTGAAGCGATGTAACCAAGTTCAAGTTCAATCTATGACCGCCTGGTGGCTGGCCTGTATGACAGGTGTAACGGATCAGAATCGTAACACCATTGCGACATTTGCCAAAGGAGTTCATATGATGTTCGAGTACATAGTGTTATGGTACGCCTTACTTATTGGTCGTACCATACTGACCTCGGTTACGCGTAGGCCGTTACGGTTACGTGTTATGGTACGCCTTATTGGTCGTACCATACTGACCTCGGTTACGTGTTATGGTACGCCTTATTGGTCGCACCATACTGACCTCGGTTACGTGTTATGGTACGCCTTATTGGTCGTACCATACTGACCTCGGTTACGTGTTATGGTACGCCTTATTGGTCGCACCATACTGACCTCGGTTACGTGTTATGGTACACCTTATTGGTCGTACCATACTGACCTCGGTTACGTGTTATGGTACGCCTTATTGGTCGTACCATACTGACCTCGGTTACGCGTCAATTTTAATTTCACATCACGCACAACGCGATCCTATTTTTTTTGATATTATTTGATTTTATTTGCTTTGATTATTTCACATCACGCACAACGCGATCCTATTTTTTTGAAGGCATGGCAGCTCTGCTGCCTGAGAAGCAACCCATTGTATAGCCTGCGCCCTGCGACGCAAAGAAATCCCAGCTCTGCTGCCTGAGAAGCAACCCATTGTATAGCCTGCGCCCTGCGACGCAAAGGACCCTTCCTTCTGGCCAACGAACCCTTTTGACCAAACTTTTTTTAACCGTTTGGTAAACACACGACTATTACACCCACAAAGTGGAGCGGCAACGGATCGAGGCATCGTGGCAAGTAACAGATTTTGAAGGGCCCTTGAGCAACAGACTTTACATATGGTACATAAAATTAGAGGATACGCCTAATACATAAAATCGTGAACTCCGTGAGATGGAAGCCAAATAAACCCATCATAGTAGCCATTCTCCGAGCCTCTTTCAGTGATTTACAATGGTCTAGTGGTAGACCAGATCGCTAAAGAACGAAGAGTCGGGGGTCGCTCTTGGCGTTGCAGGTCGTCGTCTACCGCGATGGTAGCTTGTCCAGTTGAGGTAGGAGACCGCTCCCTACCCGCGTACGACGGGCTCCCTTAACACCACGCCCCACCAGGCGTTATCATTACCTAGCCATTCTCCGGTATGTACGGTACATGCAAACGGGAGGGTTCCTTCAAGCTCACGTCCTGTGGTAGCTCGTACTATTTTTCAAATTTCAACAAGACTTATACATAAAATCGCGAACTCCGTGTTGTGGAAGCTCGAATGAAATGGTTGGGGTGGGTGGGTGGGGTGGGGGGAGCTATGTACTGCCCCTTGTACCTCTCCGACTAACCCCCACAGTCTGGCTGCCTGCAGTACGTCTCCTCTCCTCTAAACTCATGCCCCCGCTTGCTGCCAGGCTGTCACGCGTGTTGCGTCGCGAGGTGCCTGTACAGGTTTTGGGGGTGGAAATCCTTTCAGTCAAAATAGGGGATCATGTGTGTTCATTTTTTGAGGAGCCCCCCCTTCTGGGGGGCGGGAAGCCGGGACCCCCCAGGGTCACCGTTGTCCAATTGTGCGACCAACCAACAAATGTGCGACCGAAGCATAAGCCAACTGTCTTGTAACTAACTGGCTTCGGTCCGCTCCATTCCGTTGCCAACACTCTTCGCCAATTTTCCGCGTCGCTTGCCCAGGACTTGTTTCTTTTGTGTTTTGACGGCAATTGACGACAATTTGACAGCAATTGACAACAATTTGACCGCAATTGGCAACATTTTGACAGCAATTGACAACAATTTGACTGCAATTGGCAACATTTTGACAGCAATTTATAACATGTTGGCAGCAATTGGCGGCAATTTACAACAATTTGACAGCAATTTATAACATGTTGGCAGCGATTGGCGGCAATTTACAACAATTTGACCGCAATTGGCAACTTTTTGACAGCAATTAACGACAATTTGACAGCAATTGACTGCATTTGACAACAATTTGACCGCAATTGGCAACATTTTGACAGCCCATTACAACTTGTTGACAGCAATTGACAGCAATTGACAACAATTTGACAGCAATTGACAACAATTTGGCAGCAATTGAAAACAGTTTGGCAGCAATTGACAGCAGTTTGACAGCATTGACAGCATTAACAGTAATTTAAAAGAGGCTGACAGCAACTGCCAACAAATTGACAACCGTTTGACAGCCTTGACAGCAATTGAAAGCGATTATAGCAATTCAGGGGATGAACTGGACAAACCGTTTCCGCGAGAACTCGTACTTCGTACTTGGTCGAGAATTTTGGCCTGGAAATCCGAAATTTCTCGACAATTTGGCCTGGAATTCTCGACAATTCTCGACAAAGTACGAAACGTTTGTCCAGTTCATCCCCTGAATTGCAATAACAACAGTTTGACAGCAATGGACAGCAATTTGACAGCATAGACTGCGAGAGAAAACAGTTTAACAGCGATTGACAACATTTTGGCAGCAATTGACAGCAATTTGACTGCAATTGACGGCAATTTGTCAGCATAGACAGCAATTGAAAGCGATTAACAGCAGTTTGACAGCAATGGACGGCGATTTGACAGCATAGACAGCAAGTGAAACAGTTTAACAGCGATTGACAACATTTTGAATGCAATTGACAGCAATAGACAGCAATTTGACTGCAATTGGCGGCAATTTGACAGCCTTGACAGCAATTGAAAGCGATTTGTCAGCATTTACATTGTACTTCCATTTCCATTGTATTTCCATTGACCAAATTGTCCAGCGCTATAGCGCACTTGAAAAACAACAAAACAACTGCGCTTTGTAGTGCAAAAAAGCACAAAAAATGCTTGCTGCGCCCACAGGGGGCTGCAAAAAACTGCGCGAAACGCGCAGAGGGGCTCAAAAAGGCAAGGCGCCAGCGCGCGCTTGGAAGTACCCTGATAGTGGTGCTATTACTGGCGTTACTGGCGTTAGTGGTGTTACTGGCGTTAGTGGTGTTAGTGGTGCTATTACTGGCGTTACTGGCGTTAGTGGTGTTACTGGCGTTAGTGGTGTTACTGGCGTTAGTGGTGTTACTGGCGTTAGTGGTGTTACTGGCGTTAGTGGTGTTACTGGCGTTAGTGGTGTTAGTGGTTCTATTACTGGCGCTACTGGCGTTAGTGGTGTTACTGGCGTTAGTGGTGTTACTGGCGTTAGTGGTGTTACTGGCGTTAGTGGTGTTAGTGTGGGTGGTGGTATGAATGGCATTTACAGCAACACACCTGCCATGTCAAGGGGTGGACTTCCTCCTTCTCGAAATGTACTGCTACTACCGTGCAATGTACTGCTGCTTGGGCGACCTCGCTTGCCGGCGGCGGCAGTCACACTTAGTTGAGTGATGCGAGTGCCATCGGTAGACATGCGACTGAAGTTGCCTTCCAGTAGTAGTCTGGCCTGGGCCGCATCAGCCATGGACAGGGACGGAGAGACGTGGGGCCTGGTGGTGGTGGTGGTGGTAAAGGAATTGAGAGTGGTGGTGGTGGTGGTGGTGTGCAGTTGGAGAGACTGAAGTTGCCTTCCAGTGGAAGTCTGGCCTGGGCCGCATCAGCCATCGACAGGGACGGGGAGACGTGGGGCCTGGTAGTGGTGTTGGTGGTGTTGGTGGTGGCAGTCGTGGTGGAATTGAGAGTGGTGGTGGTGGTGGCAGTGGTGGTGGAATTGAGAGAGGGATGGAGTGTGGCCTGGGCCGCAACGGCCATAGACAGGACGATAGACGTGTGTGGCTGGTGGCTGGTGGTGGGGCTGGGCTGGTGTGGTGGTAGGGTGGTAGTGAGGGTGGTGGGTGGTCGTGGTAGTGATGGTGTGGTGGTGTGCGTGGTGTAGTGATGGTGGTGTGGTGGTGAGAGGAATTGAGAGTGGGTGGTCGGTGGTTGGGGTGGTGGTGGTGTCAGTGATGGTGGTGGTGGTGGTGGTAGTGATGGTTGTGTTGGTGGTGGTGGAGGAATTGAGAGTGGTGATGGTGGTGGTGGCATTGGTGGAATTTTTGGGGGGGGGGAGTGGTGGGGGACTGGAGGTGGAATTAATTGAGGGGGGGGGGGTGGTCGGCAGTGGGCTTTTTGGATGGCAGTGGTTGGAGTGAGAGATGGGGGTTCATGGTGGTGGTGGTTGGTAGGTGTGGTCTTGCGTGGTGGTGAATTAAAAGTGATTGGTGTGGTGTGGGGGAAGTGAGAGTGGTGGTGGTGGTGGTGGTGGCAGTGGTGATGGGAGTGGTGGGGGCCTGGAGGTGGAATTGAGAGTGGTGGTGGTTGCAGTGGTGGTGGCAGTGGTGGGGGCCTGGAGTTGGTGGTGGAATTGAGAGTGGTTATGGTGGTGGTGGTGGTATTTGTGGCAATGGTGGTGGAATTAAGAGTGATGGTGGTTGTGGAATTGAGAGTGCTTATGGTGGTGGTGGTGGTAGTGGTAGAATTCAGAGTGGTGGTGGTGATGATGGTGGCAGTGGTGGTATTTCCGTAATTGTGGTGGTGGTGGAATTGAGAGTGGTGGTGGTGGCAGTGGTAGTGGTGGGCAGTTGTGAGGTGGTGGGAATTGGAGTGTGGTGGTGGTGGTGGTGATGGTGGCAGTGGTGGTATCTCCGTATTTGTGGTGGTGGTGGAATTGAGAGTGGTGGTGGTGGTGGCGGTGGTGGCAGTGGTAGTGGTGGCAGTTGTGGTGGTGGAATTGAGAGTGGTGGTGGTGGTGGTGATGGTGGCAGTGGTGGTATCTCCGTATTTGTGGTTGTGGTGGAATTGAGAGTGGTGGTGGTGGTGGTGGTGGCCAGGTGAGGGGGTGGCGTTTTGGTGGAATTGAGATGGTGGTGGTGGTGGTGGTGGCAGTGGTAGTGGTGGAAGTTGTCGGGTTGTTGAATTGGAGGGCGGTGGTGAGGGATGGTGGCAGTGGTTAGATCTCGTATTTGTGGGTGGTGGTTGGAATTGCAGAGTGGTGGTGGGGTGGTGGTGGTGTGGCAGTGGTTAGTGGTGCAGTTGTGGTGGTGGAATGAGCGTGGTGTGGTGGTGGTGATGGTGGCGGCAGGGTGGTTATCTCCGTTTTGTGGTTGTTGTGGAATTGAGAGTGGCGGTGTGGGGTGGGTGATTTGATGGTGGTGAGGCAGTGGAGGTGGAATCGAGAGTGGTGGTGGTGGTGGGGGCCTTGAGGTGGAATTGAGGGTTGGTGTGTTGGGGAATTGAGGGTGGTGGTGTTGGTGGAATTGAGAGTGGTGATGGTGGTGGAATTGAGAGTGGTTGTGGTGATGGTGGTAATGGTGGTGGTTGTGGCAGTGGTGGGGGCCTGGTGGTGGAATTGAGAGTGGTGGTGGTGGCGGTGGCAGTGGTGGGGGCCTGGTGGTGAAATTGAGAGAGGGATGGAGGTTACTGTAAACATAATGCTTTTTTGTGTGTGTGCGTGTGTGTGTGTGTGTGTGTGTGTGTGTGTGTGTGTGTGTGTGTGTGCGGTCGGGGAGAGTGGACACACGACTGTTGTGTGTGTGTGTGTGTGTGTGTGTGTGTGTGTGAGAGAGAGTGTGGATATATATGTGTGTATTTGTGTATTTGTGTGTGTGCGGTGCATGTGTGTGGTGCGTGTGTGTGTGTGAGGGTGGATGGATGTGTGTGTGTGTTACTGTGTTGTGATTGTGTGTGGACGTCCCTTAGTTACAAAATCACCCCCCCTCACATTGAGGTTTCACTCAATCAAATGCGCCGCACAGCCTTGTAGCGCACCAAATTCACATACCCCGTTGTGTTAGTGTGTGTGTTAGTGTGTGTGTTAGTGTGTGTGCTTGTGCTGTGATTGTTTGTGTGATTGTGTTGAGATTTCATCTAGAAGCTTCACTCAATCGAATGCGCCGCACAGCCTTGTAGCGCACCAAATTCACATACCCTGTTGTGTTAGTGTGTGTGTTAGTGTGTGTGTTAGTGTGTGTGTTAGTGTGTGTGTTAGTGTGTGTGCTTGTGCTGTGATTGTTTGTGTGCTTGTGTTGAGATTTCATCTAGAAGCTTTACTCAATCAAATGCGCCGCACAGCCTTGTAGCGCACCAAATTCACATACCCTGTTGTGTTAGTGTGTGTGTTAGTGTGTGTGCTTGTGTTGTGATTGTTTGTGTGCTTGTGTTGAGATTTCATCTAGAAGCTTCACTCGATTGAATGCGCCGCACAGCCTCGTAGCGCACCAAACTCGTGCACAATTCTGTGTGTGTCTGTATGTGTGTTTTTGTTGTGTTTGTGTGTGTGATTGTGTTGTGATTGTTTGAGTGTACACTTGAATGTGATTAGTAATCTCACCCCCCTCGTAGCGCACCAAATTCATATACCGGATTGTGTGTGTGTGTGTGTGTGTGTGTTTTTGTGCGTGGGTTGTGATCTCACATAGAAGCTTCACTCAACCGAATGCGCCGCACAGCGTAGTACCGTGCCAAATTCATGCATCCGTAGGTGTGTGTGTTTGTGTTGTGATTGTTTGTGTGTTTGTGTTGTGATCTCACCTAGAAGCTTCACTCAACCGAATGCGCCGCACAGCCTCGTTGCAAATTCATACAACCATTTGTGTTTGTGTGATTGTGTTTGTGTTGTGATCTCACCTACAAGCTTCACTCAACCGAATGCGCCGCACTGCCTCGTAGCGCACCAAATTCATGAACACCCGTTTGTGTGTGTGTGTGTGTGTTTTAGTGTTTGTTTGATTGTATGTGTGATTGTGTTGTGCGTAGGTTGTGATCTCACCTAGAAGCTTCACTCAACCGAATGCGCCGCACAGCCTCGTTGCAAATTCATACAACCATTTGTGTTTGTGTGATTGTGTTTGTGTTGTGATCTCACCTACAAGCTTCACTCAACCGAATGCGCCGCACTGCCTCGTAGCGCACCAAATCCATGAACACCCGTTTGTGTGTGTGTGTGTGTGTGTGTGTGTGTTTTAGTGTTTGTTTGATTGTATGTGTGATTGTGTTGTGCGTGGGTTGTGATCTCACCTAGAAGCTTCACTCAACCGAATGCGCCGCACAGCCTCGTTGCAAATTCATACAACCATTTGTGTTTGTGTGATCGTGTTTGTGTTGTGATCTCACCTACAAGCTTCACTCAACCGAATGCGCCGCACTGCCTCGTAGCGCACCAAATCCATGAACACCCGTTTGTGTGTGTGTGTGTGTGTGTGTGTTTTAGTGTTTGTTTGATTGTATGTGTGATTGTGTTGTGCGTGGGTTGTGATCTCACCTAGAAGCTTCACTCAACCGAATGCGCCGCACTGCCTCGTAGCGCACCAAATTCATGAACACCCGTTTGTGTGTGTGTGTGTGTGTGTGTGTGTGTGTGTGTTTTAGTGTTTGTTTGATTGTATGTGTGATTGTGTTGTGCGTGGGTTGTGATCTCACCTAGAAGCTTCACTCAACCGAATGCGCCGCACTGCCTCGTAGCGCACCAAATTCATGAACACCCGTTTGTGTGTGTGTGTGTGTGTGTGTGTTTTAGTGTTTGTTTGATTGTATGTGTGATTGTGTTGTGCGTGGGTTGTGATCTCACCTAGAAGCTTCTCTCAACCGAATGCGCCGCACAGCCTCGTTGCAAATTCATACAACCATTTGTGTTTGTGTGATTGTGTTTGTGTTGTGATCTCACCTACAAGCTTCACTCAACCGAATGCGCCGCACTGCCTCGTAGCGCATCAAATCCATGAACACCCGTTTGTGTGTGTGTGTGTGTGTGTGTGTGTTTTAGTGTTTGTTTGATTGTATGTGTGATTGTGTTGTGCGTGGGTTTTGGATCTCACCTAGAAGCTTCACTCAACCGAATGCGCCGCACAGCCTCGTTTGCAAATTCATACAACCATTGTGGTTTGTGTGATCGTGTTTGTGTTGTGATCTTCACCTACCAGCTTCACTCAACCGAATTGCGCCGCACTGCCTCGTAGCGCACCAAATCCATGAACACCCGTTGTGTGTGTGTGTGTGTGTGTGTGTTTTAGTGTTTGTTTGCTTGTATGTGTGATTGTGTTGTGCGTGGGTTGTGTATCTCACCTAGAAGCTTCACTCAACCGAATGCGCCGCACTGCCTCGTAGCGCACCAATTCATGAACACCCGTTTGTGTGTGTGTGTGTGTGTGTGTGTGTGTTTTAGTGTTTGTTTGATTGTATGTGTGATTGTGTTGTGCGTGGGTTGTGATCTCACTAGCAGCTACTCAAAACGAAGTGCCGCATGCCTCGTATAAGCGCCCAAATCCATGAAACACCCGGTGTGTGTGATGTGTGTGTGTGTTTTAGGTGTGTTTGATGTATGTGTGGTGATTGGGTTGTGCGTGGTGGTTGTGATCTACCGTTACAAGCTTCACTCAACCAGAATGCGCAAGCACTGCCTCGTAGCGACGACCAAATTCATGAACACCGTGGTGGTGTGGTATGTTGTGGTGTGTGTGTGTGTGTGTGCGTTTTAGTGTTTGTTTTGATTGTATGTGTTATTGTGTGTCCGGTTGTGTAGATGTGATCCTCCCACTAGAAGCTTCCACTCAACGTAATGTGGCCGCACGCCTCGTTAGCGCACCAAATTCATGAACCCCGTTGGTGCGTGTGTGTGTGCGTGTTTAGTGTTTGTGTGATTGTAGTGTGAATTGTGTCGTGCGTGGGTTGTGATCTACTACAAGCTTCCACTCAACCGAAGCGCCGCAAATGCCTCGTACCACAAATTCATGAAAACACGTTGATTAGTGTGTGTGGTTGTGTGTGTGTGTGTGTTTAGTGTTGGGTTGATGGTATTGTGTGTTGTGTGTGCGGGGTTGTGATCTCACCTAGAAGCTTCACTCAACGAATGCGCCGCACTGCCTCGTAGCGCACCAAATTCATGAAAACACCCGTTTGTGGGTGTGTGGGGTGTGTGGTTTTAGTGTTTGTTTGAGGTACGTGTGGATTGTGTTGGGCGTGGGTTGTGATTAACCTAGAACTCACTCAACCGAAGCGCCGCATGCCTCGTTAGCCCGCACCAAATTCATGAACACCCTCAAGGAGTACATATAGCACAGCTGCAGGCAGTAGAAGGGGGCAGTACAATTCATTAAGGCAGCAAAAGGGGGCAGTACAATTTATCAGCACCCTCAAGGAGTACATGTAGCACAGCTGCAGGCAAAAAGGGGCAGTACAATTAATTTAGACAGAAAAGAGGGCAGTACATTTCATGAACACCCTCAAGGAGTACATGTAGCACAGCTGCAGGCAGTAGAAGGGGCAGTACAAGTCAGCAATACACTGAAGGAGTACATGTAGCACAGCTGCAGGCAGTAGAAGGGGCGTACAAGTCAGCAATACACTGAAGGAGTACATGTAGCACAGCTGCAGGCAGTAGAAGGGGGCAGTACAAGTCAGCAATACACTGAAGGAGTACATGTAGCACAGCTGCAGGCAGTAGAAGGGGGCAGTACAAGTCAGCAATACAACTGAAGGAGTACATGTACACAGTCAGGAAGTAATAGTAGAAGGGGGCAGTACAAGTCGGCAATACACTGAAGGAGTACAGGTAGCACAGCGCAGGCAGTTAGAAGGGGGGCAGACAAGCAGCCAACACTGAAGAAGTACATGTAGCACAGATGCAAGGCAGTAGAGGGGCAGTACACGTCAGCAAAACTGTGAAGGAGTAAATGTAGCACAGCTGCAGGCAAGTAGGTAGAAGGGGCAGCAGTACAAGTCGCAATACACTGAAGGAGTACTGTGCACAGCTGCAGGACAGTAGAAGTAGAAGTAGAAGAAGGGGCAGTACACGTCAGCAATACACTGAAGAAGTTTTACATGTAGCACAGCGGCAGGCAGTAGTAGAGCAGTAGAAGGCGGCAGACAAGTCAGCAATACACTCAAGGAGGAATGTAGCACCGCTGCAGGAAGTAGATAGACGGGGCAGTAAAAGTCAGCAATACACTCAAGGAGAGTCATGTAGCACAGCTGAGGCAGTAGAAGGGGGGGCAGTACAGTCAGATACACTCAAGGAGTACATTGGTAGCAACAGCGCTGCAGGCAGTGAAGGGGGGCAGTACAAGTCAGCATACACTCAAGCGAATGTAGCACAGCTGCAGGAAGTAGTTTAGTAGAAGGGGCAGTACAAGTCAGAATACATGAAGGCGTACATGTAGACACAGATGCAGGCAGTAGAGGGGGCAGTAGGACAAGTCAGCAATACTGAAGGAGTTACAGTAGACAGCTGAAGGCGGTAGTAGAAGGGGGCGTACAAGTCAGCAATACACTGAAGGAGTAATGAGCACAGCTGCAGGCAGTAGATTAGCAGGGCAGTACAAGGCAGCAAATACATGAAGGAGTACATGTAGCACACCTGCAGGCAGTTCGAAGGGGCCCCGAAGGACAAGTCAGCAATACACTGCCGGCGTACATGTAGCACAGATGGCAGGAAGTAGTAGAAGGGGTGGCCGTACAAGTCAGCAATACACTGAAGGAGTAAGAGCACAAGCTGCAGGCAGTAGAAGGGGGCAGGTCCAAGTCAGCAATCCATCAAGGAGTACATGTAGCACTAGCTTGCAGGAGCAGAAAGAAGGGGGGGCAGTTACAATTGCAGAGATACATTCAAGGGGGGGAGTACATGCACGCCCACAGCTGCAGTCAAAAGGGGCATTACATTATTTATGAATAGATAACTAGAGAAGGGGGCAGTGAAATGCATGAACACCTCAAGACGCACAGCAGCACAGCTACTAGGGAGAGGAAGGGGGGGGGGATAAGCGATCAAACGACTAACTATGTGGACGGTAGCAACCTCTACAGGTGCTACAAGGGAAACAGGCCTAGCATTGTTTGTTTTGTTAGTTGCACATTCTGTTGGTTGGTGGACGTTGGCCCAGCTGCACATCACAGGGGAAGTACAGTTCTTGACTAAAATAAATATAGGGGAGAACCATTGTGAGGGAAAGTGATAGCAACAAACGCAAGAGGACATGTATCGCATAATTGTTAGGGTATCATCAGGGTGGGTAGGGTGGGCATTCGCAGGCGTTTTTTTGTGTAGGGCACATGCTTGTGTGGAGAGCACACTCTGCAGTCAGCAAGTAAAGGGCAAGTGAGCATGTTTTTGTTTGGTTGATTGCCAGCGGTTGTTGAGTTGCAACAGCTTGCAGTCAGCATAAAAGGGGCAGTGACATGTTGTTGTTAGTGCCCTGCGTTGTTGAGCGCACAGCTGCAGTCAGCATAATTGGGACAGGTGACGTGTTTGCTTGTCAGTGCCACTTCTTGTGTGTGAAGTTCGCACAGCTGCAGTCAGGCATAAAGGGGCGTGAAGCAGGTGTTTGTTTGTTCGTGCAGGCTTCTTGTGTTTGAAGTAGCACGCTGCAGTCATTGCAATAAGGGACAGGCAAGCATTTGTTTTTTTTGTTATGCACCTGCTTGGGGGTGAAGTAGCACAGCGCATTCAGCATAAGGACACAAGCGATGGTTTGTTTGTTAGTGCACATGCTTGTGTGTGAAGTAGCACAGCTGCAGTCAGCATAAAGGGGCAGTGAGCAGTGTTTGTTTGTTAGTGCACATGCTTGTGTGGAGTAGCACAGCTGCAGTCAGCATAAGGGGACAGTGAGCAGTGTTTGCTTGTTAGTGCACATGCTTGTGTGTGAAGTAGCACAGCTGCAGTCAGCATAAGGGACAGCAAGCAGTGTTTGTTTGTTTCTTTAGTTCACCTGCTTTTTGCAGAGCTGCAAGCTACGGGGTTCAGTTAACTGATCACACCCACATGCTATTAGAACACACCCACTCACTAAGAGGAAGGGCAGACCCTATTATCTGACTCACCCACATGCGTCAGCACTCACATGCCAACACCCACATACCCAAGCCACCGCACACACCCACTCACCAAGAGGAAGGCCAGACCACACCCACTCACCCACGCACGTGCACCAGCACGCACATGCAAACACTTACATACCCAACCCACCGCACACACCCACATGCCATTAGCACCCACCCACTCACCAAGAGGACGGCCAGACCACACCCACCCACGTGCACCAGCCCCCACACACCCACACGGACCAGCGCTCACCAAGAGAAGGCCAGACCACAGCAAACTGTTCAGATGCCATTGAGTGCCAAGCTGATGGCCAGACCACACCCACTCACTCACACACGTGCACCAGCACACACCCACTCGCCCACTTACATGCTCCCACCCACGCAGACCAGCACTCACCAAGAGGAAGGCCAGGCCACAGCAAACTGTCCGGATGCCATTGAGTGCCAAGCTAACGGCCAGACCACACCCACTCACTCACACACGTGCATCAGCACACACCCACTCGCCCACCCACATGTTCCCACCTACGCAGACCAGCACTCACCAAGAGGAAGGCCAGGCCACAGCAAACTGTTCGGAGGCCATTGAGTGCCAAGCTGACGGCCAGACGCTTCTCGAACTCCGAATTGAACGAAAGGTCAAAGAAGTAGGGGTTTCGGTTGTACTCGTATGTGAGGTAGTCATCGTTGGGGACACACAAGAGGGTGACGATGTATGCCACCAGGTAAAGAACGATCTGAGGGTTGGGTGGTTGGTTGGGTGGGGTACTTAGGGCTGGGTGGGTGGGGAGTAGGGGAGTTGGGGCTGGGTGGGTGGGGAGTAGGGGGGTTGGGGCTGGGTGGGGAAAAGGGGGGTGGGTGGTTATGGGTGGAGTTTAAAAAGTAATTTGTTCTGTTGTACTCGTATGTGAGGTAGTCATCGTTGGGGACACATAAGAGGGTGACGATGTGTGCCACCAGGTACAGGACGATCCGAGGGTTGGGTGGTTGGGGTTGGGTGGTTGGGTGGGTGGTTGGGGTTGGCTGGTTGGGTAGTTAGTATATGCCACCAGGTACAGACAATCTGAGGGTTGGGTGGGTGGGGTTGGTTGGTTGGGTGGGTGGTGTGGTGTTTGGGGTTTGGCGGTTGGTAGTTTATTATATGCTAACCAGTAAATGAACTATCCGAGTGTTGGGTGGGTGGGGTTGGGTGGTTGGGTGGGTGGTTGGGGTTGGCTGGTTGGGTAGTTATTATATGCCACCAGGTACAGGACGATCTGAGAGTTGGTTGGTTGGTTGGTTCGGGTTGGGTAGTTCTAATATGCCACCAGGTACAGGACGATCTTAGGGTTGGTGGTGGGGTTGGATTGTTGGGTGGTGATTGGGGCTTGGATTGTTGGGGGTAGTTTATTATATCCACCAGGTAACAGGACGCTCTGAGGTTTGGGGTGGGTAGGTTATGGGTGGGTGGGTGTTGGGGTTGTTTGAAGGGGTTGGTTTGGGGTTGGGTCGTTATTTAGCCAACCAGTTACAGGGACGATCTGAGGGTTGGGTGGTTGGGTTGGTTTGTTGGTGGTTTTGGTTGCTTGGTTGGGTATTTTCTTATATGGCCACCATTTACGGGAGGATCTGAGAGTTGGTTTGTTGGTTCGGTTCTGGTTTGGGTGTTCTAATACCCAGGTACAGGACGATCTAGGGGTTGGGGTGGGTGGGGTTGGGTGTTTGGGTGTTTGGTGGTTGGGTGGGGTGGTGGGGTTGGCTGGTTGGGTAGTTATTATATCCACCAAGTAAACGACCGATCTGAGAGTGGGTTGTTGGTGTTCGGGTTGGTAGTTTCCTAATAAGCCACCAGTAGCAGACGATTGAGGGTTGGGTGGTTGGGTGGTTGGGGGTGGGTTGGGTGGATGGTTGGGGTTTTTGGCTGGTTGTGTGTAGTTCTTATAGCCACCAGGTAAAGGACATCGAGAGTTGGTTGTTGGTTGGTTTTCGGGTTGGGTAAGTTCATGGCCACCAGGTACAGGACGATCGGACGTTGGGTGGTTTGTTGGTGGTGGGTGGGTGGTTGGGGTTGGCTGGTTGGGTAGTTATTATATGCCACCAGGTACAAAGGACGATCTGAGAGTTGGTTGTTTGGTTGGTTGGGGTTGGGTGGTATTAGATGCCACGCAGTACAGGACAATCTGAGGGTGGGTGGGTGTGGTTGGGTGGTTGGGTGGTTGGGTGGTTTGGGTGGGTTGTTGGTTTTGGCTGGTTTGTTTATTATTATATGCCACCAGGGTACAAGAAACGATCTGAGGTTGGTTGGTGGTTGGTTGGATTGTTTGGTTTGGTTGGTTTGGGTGGATAGCTAGTAATCTTCCACAAGTTACAGGACCGATCTGGGTTGGGTGGGTGGGGTTGTTGGGGTTTGGGTGTTTGGTTGGTTGGAAGTGGGTTGTTTGGGGTTGTAGTTCTTATATGGCCACCAAGGTACAAGACGATCTGAGGGTTTTGGTTGGTTGGTTGGGTTGGTTTTAGTTTGGTTGAGTTTGGTTGTTTGGGGTTGGTAGCTATTCTCTTCCAGGGTACGGACGATCTGAGGGTTTGTTGGGTGGTTTGGTTGGTTGGTTGGTTGGGTTTGGTCAGTTGTTATTATATGCCACAGTACAGGAGCTCTGAGGGTTGGTGGGTGTGTTTGCGTGGGTGGAGTGGGGTGGTGGGATTAGGGCGGATTGGGGTGGGTGAGTAAAGGGCGGTGGTTGGTGTTGGCGTGGGTGGTTATTCTGGGTGGAGTTAAGGAAGGTTGCCTCTGGTTTTACCTATGTGAGTTAGTACATCTTGGGGACACATAAGAGGTGATGATGTATGCCACCAAGGGTACAAAAGATCTGAGAGTGGTGGTGTTGGGGTTGGGTGGATGGTGAGTAGGGGTGTTTGGGCTTGGGTGGGGAGTAAGGAAGTTGGGCTGGTTTGTTAGGGCTGGGTGATGGGGAGTAGGGGATTGGGGCTTGGTGGGGAAAAGGGGGGTGGTTTTTGTGATTAGTAGGGGTGGGTGGGTGGGGAGAGGGGGGTTGGTGGGTGTGTGGTTGGGTGGACCTTTAAGGAGGGCCTTTTTCCGTTGTACTCGTTTTGTTAGTTAGTCATCGTTGGGGACACATATGAGGGTTAACGATTATGCGACCTAGGTACCATGACATCTGACATAGTGTGGGGTGGGTTGGTTGGATGAGGGGAGTAGGGGGGGGTTTGTGGGTTGGGTGGTTGGGGTTGGTAGTGAGTCGGGTAGTCTTTTTTTAGTTATCATGACCACCCAGTGCCCGACGACTGAGAGTGTTGGTTGGTTTCGTTGGTTGGTAGTTATGATATGCCTCTATGGTACAGAGACAATCTGAGGTTGGGTGATGGGTGGTTGGGGCTGGGTAGTCTGGGTGGTGGGGAGTAGTGGGTTTTGGTGCTGGGTGGGGTTTGTTTGGTTACTTGCGGGGTGGTTGTGGAGTAGGGGGTGTTTGGGGTTGGTTAGTTATTATAATGACGACCATACGGGACGATCTGGGGGTTACAGGGGGGAGAGTTGGTTGTTGATTGGTTTTGGCTGATTGGTATTTAGGTTTGGGTGGGTGGGAAGTAGGGGAGTTGGAGCTGATGGGATAAGGGAGATGGTTTTGTGTGGGGGGTGTGGGGTGCGGGTGTGGGTGTGTGTGTTGGGGGGTTGGGGTTGGGGTTGTGTACTACTTTATATGCGCAATTGTGTACAGACGATCCAGGGTTTGGTGTTGGTTTGGGTCTGGTCTTAGTATGATGGCCATTAGGTAATAAGACAACTAATGGTTGGGTGGTTGGGGTTGGGTAGTTAGGGCTGGGTGGGTGGGAATTAGGGTTTTGGGAGCTGGGTGTAGGAGATGGGGGGTGTGGTTATGGTGGAATTTTAAAAAGTACTGCGTTTTGTTGTTTTTAACAGTGAGGTAAGTCATATCGTGGGACCCTAAGAGGGTGAACGATATATGGCCACCAGGACAGGACGGTCGAGAGTGTGTGGTTGGAATGTGGTCTTGTTGGGGTTGGTAAGTTTATTGTATGCACCAGTTACAAGACGATCTGAGGGTTGGTTGGTTGGTTGGTTGGTTGGTTGGTTGGTTGTTTGGGTTGGGTAGCTATTATATGCCACCAGGTACAGGACGATCTGAGGGTTGGGTGGTTGGGTGGTTGGAAGGGGTTGGTTGGGGTTGGGTAGTTATTATATGCCACCAGGTACAGACGATCTGGGGTTGGTTGGTGGTTTGGTTGGGTTGAGTTGGTTTGTGGTTGGGTTGGTTGGTTGGTTCGGATGGTTGGTTATCTATTATAGCCACACGGTACAGACGATTCTTAAGGGTTGGGTGGGTTGGTTGGTTTGGTTAGTTGGTTGTGTATTATTAATCACCTCCAGGTACGACAATCTGAGGAGTTGGGTGGTTTGGGTGTTGATGAGTAGGGGAAGTTGAGGCTGGGTGGGAGAGGGTGGTGGGTGGTGGTGTGGGGGGGGTCCCGGGTGGGTGTGGGGTGTGTGAGTGGTTAATTGGGGGGAGTTTCTGAAGGTCTGCGTTTCGGTTGTTCTCATATGTGAGGTAGTCATCTGTTCATGTCAACACCCGAGGACGATTATGCTGGGTGTGCAATGCTGGTTGTTGGCTGTGGTTGGTGGTCTGGTGAGTATGGGTGTTGGGGGTGGGACTTCGGGTTTGGGTTGGGTTTGGTTGGGGGTGGTGGTTGCTTGGGCGTCTGGTGGGTTGGGGGTGGGCCTGGGTGAGTGGTGTTGGTTGCGGGGTGGTTGGGTTGCGTTGGGTTGGGTCGTTTTTGGCGTACTGGGGGTTGGGGGTGGGCCTGGGTTGGGTGGTTGGTGGACGGGTGGGGTTTGGGTGGTTTGTGGCGTCTGTGGGTTGGGGGTGGGGCCTGGGTGGGTCGTATGGTTGGGGGTGGTTAGGGTGGTTGGGGCGTCTGGGGTTGGGGTGGGCCCTGGGGTGGGGGGTGGGGTAGTTATTATAGTGCCACCAGGAAACACACGGACGATCGGCAAGGTACACGGTGAGAGGTTGGGTGGTTGGGTGGTTGGGGAGTTGGGGGGGTGGGGGTGGACTGGTTGGGGGTGGTTGGTTGGGGGTGGTTAGTTGGAGGAGATGGGGTGTTATTATATGGCCACCAGGAACAGGACGATCTAAATTTGGCCAAGGAGAGCGTTGGGTGGGTTTGTGGGGGTTGCGTCTTGGGGGGTTGGGGTGTGAAACTGGTGGGGGTGGTTGGTTGGGGTGATTATATTATATTCCCCCAGGAACAGTCCTCTCTTCATGGACTCTTGGATCGGGTGGTTTTTGTGTTTGTGTGTGGTTGGGGTACCTTCCGGTGTGGGGTGTGATCCTTGTTTTTGTTTGTTTGTTGTGGGTGGGTAGTTATTATATACCACCAGGTACAGGACGATCTGATGGCTGGTTGGTTGGTTGGTTTATTGGTTGGTTGGTTGGTTAGGTGGTTGGGTAGTTATTATATGTTACCAGGTACAAGAAGATCTGAGGGTTGGGTGGATGGGGTTGGTTGGGTGGTTGGGTGGATGGGGTTGGGTGGGTGGTTGGGTGGTTGAGTGGTTGGGTAGTTATCATATGCCACCAGGTACAGGACAATCTGAGGGGTGGTTGATTGGTGGGTTGGCTGGGTGTTTGGGGTCGGGTAGTTTATGGTAATTTGATTTAACTACGATTCACCTGGTTGGGGTGTGCAAGTCGCAGGCTGTTGCGAATGAATACCATTTACATAATTATTGATATATACAATTTATATAATAATTTAATGAAACTATGATTGACCCAGGGGGGGGGCAAGAAAAAAGCTTCCGTACGGCATCTTCGCTTTGGATAGAGCTTATCATAAAACAATATAAAAAAAAAAAATTGAGCCAAAAATAAAGTCCAAAGTTTTTTTCACCCAAAGCGATAAATCACGTCTGAGCAACCTTACAAAAGATGGAAGTGCATATCTGGAATGGGCGCGAAAAGATCTTTTGAAAAGATCTTTTGAATGACCCCCATTTTGGGGCGGGGGGGGGGGGGGGGGGGTAAAAACTTTGTCAAAACTTTATTCCCCCCCTCCTTTTGTATGAAACTTCCACAATTCCAACTTCCATCTGAATTGGACACCATATTGAACATGCGGTCCAAAATCTGTCTTTCCTGTCTGTCTGTCTGCCCCCCCCCCCCCCCCCCCCCCTGGATTGACCAATATATAATGATTCACCTGGGTGGGGTGTACAAGTCGCAGGCTGTTGCAAATTACTACTACTTACATACTTCTTATTTAATATAGTAATGTGATTTAATTATTTATATAGTAATGTGATTTAATTATTTATATAGTAATGTGATTTAAGTATGATTCACCTGGGTGGGGTGTACAAAGGCGCAGGCCGTTGTGTCAGGGGCCCCAATTCCAGTGATGCTGTTTTCACATCTGAAAGTGGGTTTCCCCTAGCTTTATGGTTGTAGGCCTCCTCCAGGGACAGCGTTTTAGTGCTTTCCATAGCTTTTCAAAGCTTTTTGTAGCTTAATAGGGGCATTCAGGGCAAAAAAAAAAAAACTTTTACTTCTTTCTTTTTTTCATAGCGATATTTTCGCTAAAACGGGGTCAAAACTAGCGATCGCTTTATATATAGCGGAAAAATAAATCCCTGCCCAATTCCCTACCTGGATTATATAGCTATAACGTATTTTAATATTTGCTGATTGAATTAATACCATTCAAATAATTAGTAATATATACTATTTATGTAATTATGAATCTATACCATTTATTTATTTTCATTTATACAATTTATGTAATGACGTGGTTTAACTATGATTCACCTGGATGGGGTGTACAAGTCGCAGGCTGTTGCGGATGTATGCCTTTTGCATCATGATTACTTTAAACTATTTATATACTTATGTTATTATATTATGATTCACCTGGGTGGGGTGCACAAGTCGCAGGCCGTTGCGTCGGGGACCCCAATTCCTCATCTGGTCCTCGTGCCATCCCGTACACATGGTTTTTTGATGGGGGGTAGGGGATGGGGGGGGGGGGGGGGGGGTGTGGAGGTGTGTTGTTATGTTTTGGTTGTGTCGTTAGTGGTTTTGGTGGCTGGTGGGTGTCGTGTTATTGTGGTTTTTAGTTGTTTGTGCGTGGTTGTGGTGTTGGTGTTTTTTTTGTTTGTTGTGTCCAGGTGGTGGTTGTTGGGTGATTCTGAGTCTTTGCTTGTTTTGGTTGTGGACTTGTTGTTGTGGTGGTGTTGGGCGTGGTGTAGGTGGTTGTCGGTGGTGGGTGCTCGGTGTTTGCTGCTGGTGGTAGGAGTGGTGTGTTGTTATGTTGGTGGTGGTGTCGCTGTGCGGTCGCTTGTTGGTTAGTTGTGGTTGCTGTGGTCTTAGTGGTTTGCTGTGTGGAATGGTGGTTTGGTGGTGTTGGTGGTGCTTGTGTTGGTGGTGGTGGTCTGCCTGTGGTGGTGGTGGTTGCTGTGGTCGTTTGTGGGTTGCTGTGGTCGTTGCAGAGTTGCTGTGGTTGTGGTGTTGTGGTGGATGGTGGTTGCTGTGGTCGTTTGTGGTTTGCTGTGTGTGGTGCTTAGGTGTGGTGTGGTTGGTTGCCTGTGGATGGTGGTTCATTGGTTGTGGTGCTGGGTTGTTCTGTGGTTGTTGTGCGTGGTCTTTTTTGTTAGGTCTGTTGTGTTGTGATCTGCTGTCCTCTTCTTTCGTTGGTGGTCCTTCTCTCTCGTCAATCCTACGGCTCCTCTCCTCCCTCTCTCTCCCACACCTCCTCTCCCCTCTCTCAGCAATGCTCTCTCTCGTCTTTCTCTGATGTTCATTACACACACAGACACATATAGCATTGCTATGGTGGGTGTGGTGGTGGTGGTCTCTCTCTCTGTGCTCATGTACACACAAAGACTGTCGCCCAGAGCTGCAAAAAAGCTGTCTTGACCTCTCTCTCCCCCCCCCTCTCTCTCCTCTCTCCTCCTCTCATCTCGGTCTCTCCTCTGTATATATATATTATAGTATCCTCTGTATACAACACTAACACATCTATACTATAACACATGTATATGCCCCTCTTGTACACAACACCACATCTATCCTATACCCATGTATATGCTGCCTCTTGTACCATACACACACAGCAGTATGCCTAATACACGAATGTTATATGGCGCCCCTCTTTAACCCCACACATCTTAGCTATACACATTATATTGATGCGCCCTCTTGTACACACACACATCTATACTATACACATGTATATGCGCCCTCTTGTACACACACACATCTATACTATACACATGTATATGCGCCCTCTTGTACACGCACATACATATAACGCGCGCACACACACACACACACACAACATATCTCATATCGGGTACATACCCTGCAGTTGCGCTAGCTGGAGAGGACAATCAAAGTGTAGAGTACGGCGTAGCGTAAGCCCAGGGCTTCATATAAGCTGGCCAAGGGGGTGGGTGGGTGAGTGGACGGTAGAGTAGGAGTTGAGTTGGTTGGGTTAGGTTGGGTTGGGTGGGGTGTGGCTGTGTTGGGTTGTTTTGGCTACCCGTAGATGAAGCCAGCAGAGCTGCATAGAAGCCTTACAAGGGTGGGGTGGTGAGGGGGTAGATCAGGTTGGATGGTTTTGGGTTGGGTTTGGTTGAGTTGGGTGGGGTTGAGTTGGGTTGGGGGTGGTCGTGTGGTGGGGTTGGGTTGGTGTTGCGGTTGGGTTGGGTGCGGTTTGGGGTTGGGTTGGGTTGGGGTTGTGCTTGCGTTTGGGTGGTGTTGGGTGGCGGTGCTCCTGGGTTGGTGGGGTGTGGGTTGGTGGCTCCCGTCGCTGCCGCCCCGCGCTGCATAGACGCTGAGCCACGGGGTGAGGTGAGTGAGAATGGGTTGGGTTGAGTTGGGTTGGGTGGAGTGAGAATGGGTTGGGTGGGGCCGGGTTGGCTGGCTGACTGTAGCTCAAGCCCAGAGCTGCATAGAAGCTGAGCCAAGGGGTGAGGTGAGGTGAGAATGGGTTGGGTTGAGTTGGGTTGGGTGGAGTGAGAATGGGTTGCGTGGGGTTGGGTTGGCTGGCTGACTGTAGCTCAAGCCCAGAGCTGCATATAAGCTGAGAGCCAAGTGGGTAGGTGAGGTTGAGAATGGGTTGGGGGTTGCTTGTGTTTGGTGGAGTGGAGAATGGTTTGGGTGGGGTTGGGTTGGCCGGGCTGACTGTAGCTCAAGCCAGCGCTGCTAGAAGCTGATCCCAGGGGTGGAGGTGAGGTGAAAATGGGTTGGGTTGGAGTTGGTTGGGTGGAGTGATAATGGGTTGGGTGGGGGTTGGTTGGCCTGTCTACTTGTAGCTGAACCCAGAGCTGCATAGAAGCTGAGCCAAGTGGGTGGGTGAGGGAGAAGGGTTGGGTTGAGTTGGGTGGGGGTGGAGTGAGAAGGGTTTGGGTGGGGTTGGTTGGCTGGCTGAACTGAGCTTGAAAGCCCAGCTGGCATAGAAGCACTGAGCCAAGGGGTGAGGTGAGGTGATAATGGGTTGGGTTGAGTTGTGGGTGGAGTGAGAATGGTTTGGGTGGGTGGGTCTGCTGTCTGACTGTAGCTGACGCTTCAGAGCCTTGCTAGAAGCTTAGCCAAGTGGTGAGTGAGGGTGAGAATGGGTTGGGTTGAGTTGGGTTGGGTGGAGTGAGAATGGGTTGGGTGGGGTTGGGTTGGCTGGCTGACTGTAGCTGAAGCCAGAGCTGCATAGATAGCTGAAGCCAATGGTGTGGTGGGGTATGGGGGAGATTAGGGTTGGGTGGGTTTGGGTTGGGTGGGGTGGGTTTGGGTTGTGGTTGGGTGTTTGTGGTGGGTTGTGGTTTTTGGTTGGGTTGGGTGAGGTTGGGTTGGTTGGGTTGTGAATGGGTTGGGTTGGGTGGCTGACTGTAGCTGAAGCCAGAGCTGCTTAGAAGCTGAGCCAAGGGGATGGTTGGGGTTGGTTGGGGTGAGAATGAGTTGGGTGGCTGGCTGTAGCTGAAGCCAAGAGCTGCATAGAAGCTGAGCCCAGGGTTGTTTTGGGGTTGGTTAGTTGTGAGAATGAGTTGGGTGGCTGGCTGTAGCTGAAGCCCAGAGCTGCCATAGAACTGAGCCATGGTTGGGATTGGGGTTGGTGGGGTAATTAGGGTTAGAGTGGGTGAGTGGTGTGAGTTCAGGGTGGTACTACTTAGGGTGAGTTGGTGTGCGTTGGGGTCCATTCGGGTGCGGTGGGGTTGCGTGGGTCGGTGGTGGAATAGGGTGCGGGTTGTGGTGGCGTGCAGTGTTGGCAGGGGGGGGTGGAGTTCGGTGTTTGGGGTGCGGGGTGTGGGGTGAGGCTGGGTGTGCGTGGTGGCTCCGGTTGTCGGTTGGTCGGTGAGACCGGGCTGGGGTTCGCTTCGGCTGGGGTGCGTTGGGTGCTGTGGCGTGGGGTGCCGGGCCGTGGGGTATCTTTGGCTGTGGGTGCTGTAGTTGGGGGTGCTGTAGGCGTGAGGTGCTTGGTGCTGGGGTGCTTTGGCGTGGGTTTGTGGCGTGGGTGCTGGGGCGTTGGGTGCTGTTGGGGGGGTGTGTGGCGGTGGGGTATGTGCGTGGGTGCATTGGCGTGGGGTGCTGTGGCTGGGTGCGCTGGGTTGCGTGCTCTGGCCGTGGCGTCGCTTCGGTGGGTGCGGGGGGGATGCTGGTTGGGTGGGGTGCCTGTGGCGTGGTTGCTGTGCTGGGGTGGCTTGCGGGCGTGGGGTGCTGGTGGCGTGGGTTCTGTGGCGTGGGGTGCGCTGGGGTCGGTGGGCGCTGGAGTGCGTCCTTCCAGTGGGGTGGCGGGGGGTGCCGGGGGGGTGGGGCTGCTGTGGCGTGGGTGGGCCTGTGGCGTGGGGTGCTTTGGCGTGGGTGCGCCTGGGGTGCGTGCGCTGCGTGGCGTCGCTTCGGGGTGGGTGCCCGGGCGTGCTGTTGGGTGGGTGCTGGTGGGGTGGCGTGCTGTGGCGTGGGGTGCTGTGGTGGGTGCTGTGGCGTGGGGGTGCGCGGGGTGCGGCGCGGGCGTCGCTTCGCTTGGGTGGGGGTGGCCTGGGGGGGTGCTGGGGTTGGGTGCTGTGGCGTGGCGTGCTCTGGCGTGGGTGCTGTGGCGTGGGGTGCGCTGGGGTGCGGTGCGCTGGCGTGGCGTCGCTTCGGGTGGGGTGCGGGGGGGGGCGTGTGTTGGGAGTGCTGTGGCGTGGGGTGCTTGGGTGCGGTGCGGTGGCGTGGCGTCGCCTTCGGGTGGGTGCTGTGGGTGATGTAGGGGGGGTGAGATTGGTTGAATTGCCCCCTCCCCTCTACACCTCAGCTTGCTACTACCTCCCGTCCTTGTGCTGTGCGGTCGTCCGAACTGCTGTTAAGAGTACAGCCCCCCCCCCCCCCCCCACCCACACACCCACCACACACTCCTCTACTTACTTCCACCACCACCACAACACAACCTCTCCACAACTTACAGAGGTACTTGCGAAATCCGGGAACTTCCTGTAGAAATGACATACCCACCCCCCCCCCCCCCCCCCCCCCCACAGCACACACACACATCCACACACTCCTCCACCTCGCACCACACACACGCCTCAACTTACTGAAGGTACTTGCAAAAGTCGAACTCTCCTGTAGAAGAGTGCAGACATCCCCCCCTCCCCCCCCCCCCCCCCCCCCCCCACACACACACTCCTCCATCCTCCACCACACACACGCCTACAACTTACTGAAGGTACTGGCGATAGTCGAACTCCTGTTAGAAAGGAAGCCCCCTCTACCCCCCCCCCCCACACACTCACTCCCCCCCCCCCCCCCCCCACCCCACACACACACACATTCTCCTACAACTCACTGAAGGTACTTGCGATCGTCGGAACTCTGTACAGAGGACATGCCTCCCTCCCCCCCCCACACCCCATCCACCCCCCCCACACCATCACCCCCCCCCCCACACACAACACACACCTTCTCCTACAACTCACTGAAGGTAACTTGCGGGTGTCGGAACTCTGTAACAAGAGGACCGCCGCCCTCCCCCCCCCACCCCCCATCACCCCCCCCCACACCCATCACCCCCCCCCACACACCACCACCTTCTCCTCACAACGCACTGTAAGTACTGTGGGCGGTCTCCGAACTCCTGTAAAGAGATACCGCCCTCCCCCCCCCCCCCACCACACACACACACACTTCGGTCCCCCCCCCCCCCCCCCCCCCCCCCCCCCCCCCCCCCCCCCCCCCCCAACCCCCATCATCACCCCCCCCCCCCCCACACACAGCACCCACCAGCACTCTGGAACTACATCCCGCACCGCCGCCCGAACTGAACAGCGGACCCACACCCATATCAACCCCCCCCCCCTCAACCCACCGCCGCCGGCCCGCCCCAAGACACCCACAAACGAAAAAGCACCCACAAGGCCGAGCCCGCCCGAAGCCCCCGCCCCCGCTAGGGGCCCCTGGTGCTCCTGCCCCCTCCCTGGCACTTTTACTTTGTAGTCGTCCGAACTGCTGTAGAAAAAAAGTTGGGATGCAAAGTATTATGGGCATATCCACCCACAAACCTGTGCAAAACAGACAAAGTACAGATTAGTGGCAGTGTAGGTGGGTGTGGCTGTGGGTGTGGTGGCAGTGGTGTTGTTGTGTTGTTGTGGTGGTGCAGTGTTTGGTTGTTTGTTTTGTTTGTGGTGGTGTCCGTAGTTGTTGTTGTGTGGTTTTGTGGGTGGTGGCCGCTGTTAGTTGTTTGTGGTGTTGCCGATGGTGTTCGGTTGTGGTTGGTGGTCCGTGTTTGTGTTTTTTCTTTGTGGTGTGTAGCACTTGGTTGTGTGTTAGGTGTTGTGGTTGTTGTCCCGATGTGTTTTTGTTTTTGGGGTGTGGCTCCAGTTTTTTGTCTTGTTTGTTTTGGTGCGTCCGCGTCGCTGCGTGGGGGCCCCGGTCCCTTCCTTGCATAGCCACCCAGCAAGAGAGCCCGTTCAATAGACAAGGCATGATAAGCTGCAGGTTGTGTTGGTGGTGCTTTTGTGCTGGTGGTGGTGTGGTAGTGGTGGTGGCTCTGATGGTGGGGGTTGTAGTGGTGGGGGCTTTAGTGATGGTAATGGCAGTGTTGGTGTTGGTGGTGGCTGTGGTGGTGGCTGTGGTGATGGTGGTGGCTGTGGTGATGGTGGTGGCTGTGGTGATGGTGGTGGCAGTGATGGTGGTGGTGTGGTGGCAGTGGTGGCAGTGTTGTGGCAGAGGCGAAAGCACAGCCACCCACCTGTATGAAGATGCCAGTTATGTAAATGAAGCTGGCTACACGTGTCGAAACATTCACCACTCATCCTACCACTACCACCACCACCACTACCAAGCACAGGCACAAGGCACCCACCTGTATGACTCACCACCACCACCACCACTACCAAGCACAGGCACAAGGCACCCACCTGTATGACTCACCACCACCACCACCACTACCAAGCAGGCCAAGGCACCCACCTGTATGACTCACCACCACCACCACTACCAAGCACAGGCACAAGGCACCCACCTGTATGACTCACCACCACCACCACCACTACCAAGCACAGGCACAAGGCACCCACCTGTATGACTCACCACCACCACCACCACTACCAAGCACAGGCACAAGGCACCCACCTGTATGACTCACCACCACCACCACTACCAAGCACAGGCACAAGGCACCCACCTGTATGACTCACCACCACCAACACTACCAACACGGCTTAAGCACCCACCCTGTATGACTCACCACCACCTACCACCACTACCAATCACAGGCACAGGCACCCGACCTTATGACTCACCACCACCACCACTACCAAGCACAGGCACAATAGGCAGCCACTGTATGATCACCACCAGCCCCCCACCACCACCAAGCACAGGCACAGGAACCCACATGTATGACCACCACCACCACCACTACCAGCACAGCACAATCACCCACATGTATGACTCACCACCACCACCACTACCAAGCACAGGCACAAGGCACCCACCTGTATGACTCACCACCACCACCACCACTACCAAGCACAGGCACAAGGCATACCACAATGTCTGAACTCACCACCACCACCCACTTACCAACACAATTCACAATATCCAACACCCCACTTTATGATCACCACGTCACCACCACCACCCACTACCAATCACATTCCACAGGCACCCACCTGTATTACGAAATCATAAACAACACACCACCACCACTACCAATGCCCAGGCACAAGGCACCCAACTGTATTACTTCACCACCACCACTCACTACCAGCACAGGCACACGGCAGCCCACCTTTATTACTCACCACCACCACCACTACCATTCACAGCACAAGCACACACCCACCTGAATGACTCACCACCACCACACCACTACCAAATCACACCGGCACAAGGCACCCACCTGTATGACTCACCACCACCGCCCCCCACATACCACAAGCCAGTCACAAGGCACCCACCTGTATGACTCACCACCACCCCCACTACCAAGCACAGGCACAAGGCACCCACATGTATGACTCACCACCACCACCACTACTACCCATCACAGGGCACGGCACCACCTGTAGCTCACCACCTACCACCACTACAAGCACAGGCACAAGGCACCCCCTGTATGACTCTCACCACACCACCACCACCACTACCAAGCACCGGCCCAGGCACCCACCTGTATGACTTCACCACCACCACCACACCAAGCACGGCCTTAAGGCACCCCCTGTATGACTCAACACCACCACCACCACTACAAAGCACAGGCACAAGGCACCCACCTGTATGACTCAACACCACCACCACCACCCAAGCCAACAGGGGCAATGCCCCCACCTGAGACTCACCACCACCACCACTACAAGCACAGGCCACAAGGCCCCACCCTGTATGACTCACCACCACAACCACGACCAAGCCCAGGCACAAGTCCCACCTGTATGACTCCCCACCACCAACCACTACCAGCACATGCACAAGGCACCCACCTGTATGACTCACCCACCACCACCACCACTACCAGCCACCGGCACAAGGGCACCCACATTATGACTCACCCCCACCCTCCCTACCAAGCACCGGCACAAAGGCAAGGCAACCCACCTGTATACCACACCACCACCACTACACCAAGCACAAGGCACAATGCACCCACCTGTATATCACCACCACCACCACACCAACCACTAACCAAGCACAGGCACAAGGCAACCCCACATTCTGACTCACCCCCACCCCCACTACAAGCAACAGGCACAAGGCACCACCTGTTTGACTCAACTCAACCAACCCACCACCACTACCCAAGCACAGGCACAGGCACCCACATGTCTGACTCCCCACACCACCACTACCAGCCCATGCTTAAGGCACCCACCTGTATACTCAACACCCCACCCCACTACAAGGCACAGGCCAATGCACCCACCTGTATGACTCACCACCACCACCACCACCACTACCAACACAGGGGCAACGGCACCCACCTGTAGACTCACCACCACACCACTACCAAGCACAGGCACAAGGCACCCACCTGTAATGACCACCCCACCACCACTCCCAAGCACAGGCACAAGGCACCCACCTGTATGACTCACCACACCACCACTACCAAGCACAAGGCACAGGGCACCCACCTGTCTGACTCACCACAACCCCAACCACTCCCAAGCACAGGCACAATGCAAACCCACATGTATGACTCACCCCCACCCACCCCCACTACCAGCACAGGCACGGCCCCACCTGTTATGACTCAACCACCACCACACTAACCAGCACAGGCATCAAGGCACCCACATGTATGACTCACCAACCACCACCACCACCACTAACTACCAAGCACAGGCACAAGCCCCACCTGTATGCACTCAACCACCACCACCACTACCAACACAAGGCAATACAGAGGCACCCACCTGTATGCTCACCACCAACCACCACTACCAATGCACAGGCACAATGCACCCACCTGTATGACTGCACACCCACCAACACCACTCTACCCAAGCACAGTCACAAGGCAACCACCTGTATGACTCACCACCACCACCACACCACTACAAATCACAGGCACAGCACCCACTTATGACTCCCCCACCACCACCACTACCATGGCAACAGCACAAGCGCCCCCCCGTATGACTCACCAACCACCCCCCCTCCCAAGCACAGTCACAAGGCAACCCAACCCACTGTATGACTCACACCACCACAACCACTACCAAGCACAGGGGCAAACAAGGCACCCACCTGTATGGACTCACCACCACCACCACACCAAGCGCAGAGCACAAGGCACCCACATGTTGGACTCACCACCATCCACTCCACTACCAGCCAAGGCAACAAGGCACCCACTGTAATACTCACACCACCAACTACCACTAGCCAAGCACAGCAAAAGGCACCCACCTGTAATGACTCACCCCACCACCCCCCCACTACCAAGCACAAGCACAAGGCACCCACATGTATGACTCACCCACAACCCAACCACTACCAAGCAAGGCAACAAGGGCACCACATGTATGGCTCACCACACCAACCCCTACCCACCCCCCTACCAGCACACACAAGAGGCACCCACCTGTATACTCACCACCACCACCACAACTACCAGCACAGGCACAAGGCACCCACCTGTATGACTCACCACCACCACCACTCCCACGCTTCAGGCACAAGCAAAACCCACATGTATGCTCACCACCACCACCACTACCAAGCACAGCCACAAGGCACCCCCTGTATTGACTCACCACACCACACTACCACTGACCAAGCAACAGGCAAAAGGCACCCACCTGTATGAACTCACCACCACCCCCCCACCTACCAACACATGCACAAGGCACCCACATGTATGAACTCCACACCACCACCCCCACTACCAGCACAGGCACAAGGCACCCACTTTATGCTCACCACTACCACCACCACTAAACCACGCACAGCTACAAGGCCACAAACGCCACCTGTATGACTCACCACTCACCACCACCAACTACCAAGCCCGGCACAAGGCACCCACAATGTCTACTCACCACCACCACCACTACACCAAGCACAGGCACAAGGCACCCACCTGTAATGACTCACCACACCACCACCACCCTAACCAGCACATGCACAAGGCACCCACCTTATGACTCACCACCCACCACCACTTTCCAATCACAGGCACAAGGCACCCACCTGTTGACTCACCACCACCACCACCACGACCAAGCAATGCAAAGGCACCCACCCTGTATGACTCACCACCACCACCACCACTACCAAGCACAGGCACAAGGCACCCACCTGTAAATGACTCACCACCACCCACCACCCACTACCAAGCACACAGGCACAAGGCACCCACCTGTTGACTCATCACCATCACCCCACCACTACCAAGCAACGGCGCAAAGGACCCACTGGTATGACTCACCACCAACCACCACCACCAAGCACAGTGGCAGGCACCCACCTGTAGACTCACCAACCACCACCTACCACTACCAAGCACATGCACAAGGCACACACCTTAATTACTCACCACCACCACACCACTACCAAGACAACAGGCACAAGGCACCCACCTGTATACTCACCACCACCACCACCACTACAAAGCACAGGCACAAGGCACCCACCTGTATTACTCACCACCAACCCACCACTACCAAGCCCAGCACAAGGCACCCACCTGTAGGACCCCTTCACCACCCACCACCACTACCAAGACAGGCCATCAAGGGAAGGCACCACCTGTATGACTCACCACCACCACCACTACAAGCACAAGCCCCAGCCCCCACGCGGGGTGTTATATACTACACGGCACCGGAGGCGCGGGGGGGGAGGGGGGCCGGCAGGCGGGTGGGGGGGGAGCGGTAACCACCTACACATGTCCAAACGGGACAACAGGGGAAATTCACCAAGGGGACCGGGGGACAACAGCCTGTATTACGTCACAACGCAGGGACCGGGACCAGGGGCCAGCGGGGAT
>JACBWV010000747.1:937501-974998 GCA_013435795.1 Chlamydomonas sp. ICE-L | reverse complement strand
GGGTCTTTTGTGAGGGTGTTGTTGGTGGGGTTGGGTGGTTGGTGGGGGGGGGTGGGGGGGGGGGGGAGAGAGGATTAAAAACAAACCCTACCCCCACCACCCCACACCACCACCACCCCACCCCACCCCACACCCCCACACACAAACAAACAAAATCAAAATCAAAACAAACCAGCGTTTTCTAGGCACAATTAATCGTTGTTTTCACGATTTTAATGTTTATTCGTGAATTTGGGCCGTCGACATCTCAGATCTGGTCAATGTTTTCGGATTCTGAAACGTTGGCTGAAGCATCGGTCAAGTCCAATGCTGAATGTTTCTGAGCGACCGGTGGCTTGGCTAATGCATTGGAATGCACGATTCTTACTGTTTGGACGACGCAGACCAAACCTAACCTAACCAACCCACATCAACTCACACCAACACACACTAACCCAATCCAACCCACACCAACCTACACCAACCTACATCAACCTACACCAACCCACACCAACCTACACCAACCCACACCAACCTACACCAACCTACACCAACCTACACCAACCCACACCAACCTACACCAACCCACACCAACCCACACCAACCTACACCAACCTACACCAACCTAACACCCAACCACACCCAACCCACAACCAACCTACACCACCCCCCCCCAACCTACACCAACCTTCACCAACCCGCACCTAACCCCACCAACCTCAACCAACGCTACACCACCCTACACGAACCTAAACCAACCTCCACCACCCACACCAACCTACACCAACCTACACTCAACCCACACCCTAACCTACACCAACCCACAACCGGAACCAACCCAACCTACACCACCCACACCAACCTACACACCACCTAACAACCAACCCTACAACCAACCTACCAACCAACCCACACAACTACACCAACCTACACCAACCTACACCAACCTACACACCAACCTACACCAACCAACACCAACCTACACCAACCTACACCAAACGCCTACCCAACCTACAACAACCAACCGTTACACCACCTACACCAACCTACACTAACCTACACCAACCTACACCAACCTACACCAACCTACACCAACCCACACCAACCTACACCAACCTACACCAACCTACAAGGCAGGAGACAAGGCTGAGACAACACAGACCCAGGACGATTCCCGATCCAGTATGTGTGTCTTGCTTCCAAGAGGTCGAGCAAGACACACAAACCTCACCTCACCTAACCTAACCTAACCTAACCTAATCCTAAACAGATCTTAACCTAAGAACAGAAACACAGACGAACCTGAAACCGAAACCGAACCGAAGCCGAACCGGACCAGACCGAACCGAACCGAACCGAATCCGAACGAACCGGACCACCGAACGGGACCAGACCTAACCAACCAGACACAGACAGGACCAGACAGACCAGACCAGACCAAACCGAACGAACCGCAGAAAAAGGAGGCTGAACGCTAAAACCGAACCTAAACAGAAAAAACAGTCTTAACCAAACATAACCGCCCAGACGAACCAACCTAACCTAACCCAACCTAACCTAACCTAACCTAAACAACCCGTACCAACCCACACCAACCCACACCAATGCAGAAAACAAGGCTGAGGCAAAATAAAATTCGGGATCCGGTAAAGAAGACGTGACTGATACCATCCAAGAGGTTGAGCAAGTCACACAAACCATACCATACCATACCTTACCATACCATACCCATACCAGACGCAAAGCTAAGACAGAACCAGAAACCAGACCAAGACCAGAAAAACAACACAAAAACCAGACCAAGTACCAGATCCCTACCATACCAGACCATACCAAGCCATACCATTACATACAATACCCAACAAATGACCAGACCAACCATACCAAACCAGTTCCCACCAAACCATAAACAGAACAGACAGACCAAAACCAGACCCAACCGACCAGACAGACAGACGCATACCAGACGCAGACAAGACCAGGACATGACAAAAACGTAGTACCTACAGGACCCAGTACCATACCATACTAAACCATACCAGACAATTCCATTACCATACAAGAACCAGACCATACCTATACCAACCATACCATACCAAAAAAACCATACCAAACCAAACCCAGACCATTTAGACATACCATGCCATACACTAACACCATACCAGGACCACCATACCCAAACCAGACCAACCAGGACCATCCAGACCAGACAGGGACCAGACCAAACCATTACCATACCAAACACAGACCAGAAAAGACAAGACGCAACCTACTAGACAGATAAAACAAACTATACAATAATAAAAGATAACACAATAAAATGACAATGCAATACAATACCAATGCAATACCTACCAAACCCATACCATACCATACCATACCATACCATACCATACCATACCAAACCAAACCATACCATACCAAACCAAACCATACCATACCAAAGCATATTATGCCATACAATACCAAACCAAACCATACCATACCATACCATACCATACCATACCATACCAAACCATACCATACCATACCATGCCAAACCAAACCAAACCATACCAAACCATACCATACCATACCATACCATACCATACCATACCATACCAAACCAAACCTTACCACACCATAACATAAAATAACATTACATAACAGAACATAACATAACATAACATAACATATCATACCATACCAAACCATATCATACCAAACCATGACATAACATAACATAACATAACATAACATAACAAACCATACATAACCTAACCAACCCGCACCAACCCGCACCAAAGCAGAAAACAAGGCTGAGGCAACACAGACCCAGGACGATGATTCCATCTCCAGTATGGAAGATGTGTCCAAGAAGATCTTCAAAGGCGTTGGGCAAAAGGTGGAGAACGCAGTAGAAGACGTGGTAGAAGATGTCAAGCAAGTAAAGGATGAGATCTTGGAGCCTGAAGCAGAACCTGCCTGGTCGCCTCTGACCGTGCTCACGAGTAACTTGGTTTCGATGTTGCGAGGGGGCCACACACCAACAGTCTTCTTCGGGGCCCTTGGCGTGCGCTCGCTGTACAAGACCGCTTCCATTGTGCAAGCTTGGCTACAGCTGTATCCTTCCACCTACGACTGTAAGCACCTGTTTTATTTTTTTATCTGACGTAAAGCGGAACCCTGTGATTGAGCTGTTTTCATTTATTTGTATTTATATTCATATTTATATGTATTTATATTGATTTGTATGTACCCCTCAACCTAGGATTGTAAAAACCTGTGATGTAGCTGTTTTCATTTATTTAATTATTTTCATTTATTTACATTTATATTCATATTTATTTACATGTATATTCATATTTATTTACATGTATATTCATGTTTATTTGTTTTGATAAAACATGAAATGGTACATTTCTGTTTTGAAGGGATTATGGCCTGGGATTTGTGTCCTACTAAAAATGAGTCCCAGTTCAAAAACAACTTTCTCCACAATTATCCAAACCTCTTTTGTATTGAATATTCGGATTCTCCTTGAAATTCTATGACCCCCAGCATTTGTTATTCATGTTTTGCCAACATATAAGCATCGTAAATGGCGGTACAAAGTACAAAAACACACCTTGAAAACAAAAAAAAACGAAAATGTTATCCAAATGTAAATTTTATTGCATATTCGGAAACGCCTTGAAATTCTATGGTATGTAGCACTAAGGAAATCATGTTTTGACCACATATAAGTATTGTAAAGTGCAGTACAAAGTACAAAAAGACCAGGCAAAAGATTATAGCACGTAATCGGACATTTGATGCTTTTTGTCACGATTTGAAGCCTTTGTGCTGTTTGTTTTGATATTTATTTGCATGTACCCCTCAACCTACGATGGTAAGCACCTGTTTTAATTTTTTATTTTGACATAAAGCGGAACCTTGTGATTGAGCTGTAGTCATTTATTTATATTTATATTCATAATAAGATGTGTTTATATCTATTTGCATGCACCCCTCAACCCACGATGGTAAGCACGTGTTTAAATTTTTTATTTGGACCCAAAGTAGAACCTGCCTGGTTGCCTGTGACCATGCTCACCAGCAACATGGTTTTGTAAGCACCTGTTTTATTTTTTTTATTTGGGCATAAAGCGGAACCCTGTGATTGAGCTGTTTTTATTTATTTATATTTATATTCATGTTTATATGTATTTATATGTATTTATATTGATTTGCATGCACCCTTCCACCTACGATGGTAAGGACCTGTGATGTAGCTGTTTTCATTTATTTAATGATTTGCATTTATTTACATGTATATTCATATTTATTTGTTTTTATATTGATTTGCATGTACCCTTCCACCTAGGATTGTAAGAGCCTGTGATGTAGCTGTTTTCGTTTATTTAATGATTTGAATTTATTTGCATTTATTTACATTTATATTCATATGTGCATGTATTTATATGTATTTGCTTGTACCCTTCCACCTAATGATTGTATCCTGAGTGCACCTGTGATTGAGCTGTTTTTGGCGGAGCCCCCCCTTCTGGGGGGCGGGAGCCCCCAGTGTTACCCATTTGTCCGTCCGTCCATCCATCCATCCATCCATCCATCCGTCTGACCGTGATGAAGCTCGACACGTCAGCCAACGGTCTCGTAACTAACTCGCTTCCGTTGCCACGTCGCTCCCTCGCGATCACTCTCCGCCAATTTTTAGCGTCGCAGGCGACGCTGCATAGAACTTGTCGTTCATTTAATTATTTGCATTTATTTGCATTTACATCTGTTTATATTCATATATATTAAATATATTTATATTTATTTGCATGTATTTACTTATATATTTGAGCCTGACGTGTAACCCCTCTGGTCCCCAGTGACAGTGCTCACTAGGGAACTACATCACGCGGGCTACTGTGCTCTAGCGCGCAAGGTTTTGGTGCCCGACTGCGCGATTGACACAATTTTTGCCCAGCCTCACTCTCCTCGCCTCCCCTTGCTTTTTTTCCCCACCTCACCAACTCTCCTCATGTTCTATTCCTACCCTCATCCTATCCTAGACCCACCATTCCATTATCTCCTAACCAACCTCACTCTCATCACAATCCCTTATCTTTTTCTTTTCCCACCCCACCTCACTCTCCTCGCCTCGCCTCCCCTTGCTTTATCTCTTCCTACCCCACCTCACTCTCCTCACCTCCCTTTTCTTTTTCTTTTCCCACCCCACCTCACATCCCTTCTCCTCGCTTACCCTTGCTTATCTCTTCCCACACCACCTCACTCTCTCAACTCCCTTGATTTTATATCTTCGCACACCAATCATCTACTCACCTCCCTTGGCGTTATCTCTTCCCACCCCACGCTCATCTCTCACCTACCTGGGTTATCTCTTCGCACCCCACCTCACTCTCCTCACCTCCCTTGGCTTTATCTCTTCCCACCCCACCTCACTCTCCTCACCTCCCTTGGCTTTATCTCTTCGCACCCCACCTCACTCTCCTCACCTCCCTTGGCTTTATCTATTCGAAACCGAACTCCACTCTCCTCAACCCTCCCTGGGCTTATCTGCTTCGCCACACAATCACTTCCTCCACACCTCCCTGGTTTCTATCTCATTCGCACCCCACCTCACTATCCTCACCTCCCTTGCTTTATCTAAGTCCCACCCCACCTCACTCTCACACTCCTTGGCTTTATCTCTAGCAACCCCACCTCACTCTCCTCACCTCCCTTGGCTTTATCTCTTCCCACCCCACCTCACTCTCCTCACCTCCCTTGGCTTTATCTCTTCCCACCCCACCTCTCTCTCCTCAACTCCTTGGCTTATCATATCGCACCCACTCACTCTCCTAACCTCCCTTGCTTTCTCTTCACCCACAACCACTCTCCTCACTACATGGCGCTTTATACTCTTCCAACCCCACCTCACTCTCCTCACCGACCTGGCGTGATCTTTAGCCACCCCACCTCACTCTACTCACATCCCTTGGCTTGATCTCTTCCCACCCACCACTCTCTCACCTCCCTGGCTTATCTCTTAGACCACTCATTTCCTCACCTCCCTTGGCTTTATCTCTTCGCACCCCACCTCACTCTCCTCACCTCCCTTGGCTTTATCTCTTCCCACCCCACCTCACTCTCCTCACCTCCCTTGGCTTTATCTCTTCACACCCCACCTCACTCTCCTCACCTCCCTTGGCTTTATCTCTTCGCACCCCACCTCACTCTCATCAGCTCGCCTCGCCTCTGTTTTTCTCTTCCTACCCTACCCCACCTCACTCTCTTTTTTTTGTCTTCCAACCCTACTCCACCTCACTCCCCTCGCCCCTCCTCGCTCTTTCTCTTCCTGCCCCACCTCACTCTCCTCGCCTCTCCTTGCTTGCTCGCAGACAGCCTTGTGTACTCTGTCTGTCAAACAGTGGCCCCCCTGGATACACTCTGTGAGGCACTCCTGCTAGCTGCTGTGCAGGTGCGAGCTTGCAGGTCCTCGTGTCTGCTATTAGTTTTATTTGTGCTAGTGTCATGATTTCCGTCTGTGCTCTTGCTTTTTTTCCAGAAAGATAAGTAGATAACTTTGCTACCAGACAGCCTTGTGTACGCTGTCTGTCAAACAGTGCCCCCCGGGATACGTTTGTTGAGGGCCGTGATGCTAGCTGCGTGTGCAGGTGATGGTGATAGCTTGAAGTGTAACATGTCTGGATCTGTTATTGACTTCCATAAAAAGATAAGTAGATAACCTTCCTACCAGAAGACGCCACATCGTTCGACAGGACTAACACCTTGTCCCCTCTACGTCGCCTGTCCCTCCCTGAAGTAGCACCTTCATCCTCCCCCTGACTTTCCCAAAATCGCAGTAAGCATTATATCAATCATAAGCATTCTTGCCTAACTCGATGGCTTGGATGGAAATTCGTGAGCATTCGCTGTGACCCCAGTGGAAAGTGGTGGGACTGACATGGGGAGCATGTGTGCTGTTGGCGTGTGAGCGTAGTGCGGAGTGCTTTGTACCACTGTCCCGCACCGTACGCCGCAGAGATTCAAACTGATGTCACAAGTGAAGCAAAAGGAGCAGTAACCTCGACTAGACTATATGCACGGATGCAATTTCCGCATACAATTTTCGCGTTATTGTGGCTGTGCCTGTTACTCTTGCAGTCACTGCTGTTGATTAACTCATCCAACACCCCACACGTGTTGCTGTGCCTATGCTTGTGGCTATTTGGCCGAGCCCCCTCTTCAAGAGGGCGGGAGCCCCCAGGGTTACCCATTTGTCCGTTTGACATCAAAATAAATTTCTTGAAGCCCGACACGTCAGCCAACGGTTGCGTAACTAAGTCGCTTCGGTCAGCTCCCTCGTTGCCACCTTTCGTTCCGTTTCCAACACACTCTGCCAATTTTCCGCGTCGCTTGCAACGCTGCAGAGGACTTGTTCAATAAATGTTGTGAAACAACCAATTCAATACCCCGGACGTGCATCCGCAACCCTCCGCGTGTGTTGATGTGGCTGTGGCTGTGGCTCTTGCAGTTACTGTTGTTAACCAACTAATTCAACACCCCACACGTGCATCCACAACACCCCACACATGCATCCGCAACACCTCATGCATGTTGCTGTGCCTGTGCCTGTGACTCTTTCACTTATTGCTGTTAACCAACAACCCGGATGTGCATCAGCAATACTGTACACTACTGTGCCTGTCAGGGATTTGTTTTTCCGCAATACATTCCGATCGGAATACGAGACCCCGTTTTGGCCGAAATTGCCGGAATAAGAAACCTAAAAAGAAAAAGGTTTTTTTGTTGTTACTGAAATTGACTAAAAATAACCCAAATCGACCAAAATTGGAATAGCATCCCAGAAAAAGCTAATGGACGCTGTTCGTGGAGGAGACCTAAAAACAAAAAGCAAAAAGTAAAACCCCACTTTCAGATTTGAAAACCAAATCCCTGAATAAGGTTCCTGTTTTGGGTGGAAAATGGGGAGGAATAAAATGAAAAGGAATAAGATTTCCTCTTTTTGATTTGAAAAATAATTCTCTGGTGCCTGTAACTCTTTCAGTTACTGCTGTTGATTAACTTATCCAAACAACCCCACCAAGCATCCGCACAATCCAGGCTAGTAACCAAACTATCAATACCCCACAATTGGCACCGCAACCATCCATGATTCAACCAACTAATCCAATACCCCACACATGCATCCGCAACAATCCATGCATTAACCAACTAATCCAATACCCCACACATGCATCCGCAACAATCCATGCATTAACCAACTAATCCAATACCCCACACATGCATCCGCAACAATCCATGCATTAACCAACTTATCCAACACCCCACACATGCATCTGCAACAATCCATGCATTAACCAACTTATCCAACACCCCACACGTGCTGCAGATATATGCTTGCTTAGCTTTTGTATCTATCAAGTTTGACCTTATCAAGCGTCTGCCAAAAATGGAAGGAGTGGCAGATGAGGTTCAAGAGGATGCATACAGAATCGTCCGATTTGCTTCTAGGTAGACTTGAGGGGTGGTGGGTGGGTTGGTGGGGGTTGGATGGGAGATGGGTGGTGGAGTGGGCAGATGGAGGTAAGGAGGATCATCCACATCGTTCGATTTGATTCTAGGTAGAACTGAGGGGTGGTGGGTGGTGTTGGTGGGTGGGTGGGTGGTGGATGGGGGGGTGGGTGGTATGGGCAGATGGGTGGATGGAGGGTGGGTGGGTGGAGAGGTGGATTGGGCAGCTGGGTGGGTGGATGGAGGGGTGGGAGTGGTTGGATGGGCAGATGGGTGGGTGGATGGATGTATGAGGTGGTGCTGACCTTTGTGTTCCAGGTAGACTGGGAGGATGGGGGCGGTGGATGGATGAGTGCTGCTTTGTGCTTCGGAACATGTGTGCTCAAGTACTTGTGCTTCTTGTTACATGCTTGTGATATTGTACATGGATGTGTGTGTGTGTGTGTGCATGTGCATGCATGTGTGTGTGTGCGCATGTGTGCATGTGTGTTCATGTTCTTTTTTAAATAATCGATTTCCCATCATTTTGAATGTACATCAACTTTCTTGTTACATTACACCTGTGCCCCTTACTCCCTCCACAAGATGCTGAGCATTGTCTTGTACATCTTCATAGTACCTAATCCCCATACATCGTCACTGTACATCGTCGCTGTACATCATTCCTCTATCCTCCCCACAGGGTGCTAAACATTGTGGTGTACAACTTCACTGCACATCATCCCCGTACATCTTCACTGTACATCATCCCCGTACATCTTCACTGTACATCATCCCTGTACATCTACATTGTACATCACTCCTCTATCCTCCCCACAGGATGCTAAGCATTGTGTTCATCTTCATTGTACATCACCCCCGTACATCGTCACTGTACATCACCTCTGTACATCTTCGCTATACATAATCCCCGTACATCTTCACTGTACATCACCCCCATACATCTTCACTGCACATCATCTCTGTACATCTTCACTATACATCACCCCGCACATTTTCTCTGTACATCATCCTGGTACATCTTCACTGTACATCATCCCCGTACATCTTCACTGTACGTAAACACGTACATCTTCACTGTACATCATCCCTTTAAATCATCCCTGTACACTCGTTGTGCATTTGCATTCCTTATCCTCTCACAACAGGATGCCCACACCACCCTAGCACATCCACCCTGTGCCGAAAATCTTCACTGTTACATCATCACCGTTGACATCTCCGTTGTGCATCATTCCCATCTTCCCCACCAGATGCCTAAGCATCTGTGGCGAAACAGCTTCACTGTCATCATCCTCGTACATCTCCGTGGTGCATTCATTCCTTATCCTCCCCACAGGATGCTAGTCAGTTGGCGAACATCTTCAACGTACATAATCCCCGTACATCTCCTTGTGCATCATTCCTTGATTCCTCCCACATGTGGCCTGGATTTGTGGCGAAACATATTCATGTAATCATCCCCGTACATCTCCGTTGTGCATTCATTCCTCTATCCGCCCCACAGTGAGGCCTTAGCATTTGGGCGGAACATCTTCACTGGACATCATCACCAACATTCTCTCGGTGTGCAATTCATTTCCTATATCCTCCCCAACAGGATTGCCTAGCCAGTTGTGGCCGAAATATTCACTGTAATATCCCGTACATCGCCGTTGGCAGCATTCCCTCTATCCTCCCAACAGGATGCCAGCATTGTGGCGAACATCTTAACTGTCACATCATACCCGTTACATTCTCGTTGTACATCATTCCTCTATCCTCCCCACAGGATGCCGCATTGGCGACCCATCTTCAAGGTAACATCATCCCGTAATCTACGTTGTGCAATGACATCCTCTAGCCTCCCCAAGGATTGCCTAGCATTGTGGCGAAACCATCGTCAATGTACATCTCCCGTACCATCTCACGTTGTGCATCATTCCTCTATCCTCCCCACAGGATGCCTAGCATTGTGGCGAACATCTTCACTGTACATCATCCCCGTACACCTCCGTTGTGCATCATTCCTCTATCCTCCCCACAGGATGCCTAGCATTGTGGCGAACATCTTCACTGTACATCATCCCCGTACATCTCCGTTGTGCATCATCCTCTATTCCTCACACAGGAGGCCTAGCATGTTTTTTTTTGTGGCGAACATTCTGCCACTGACAATCATCCCCCGTACATCCTCGTTGTGCAGCATTCCTCTATCCTCCCACCAGGATGCCTAGATGGTGGCGAACATCTTCAAGTACATCATCACGTGAATACTCCGTTGTGCATCATTCCTCTATCTCCCCAGGATGCCTAGAATGGGCGAACATCGTCAATGTACCATCCTCCCCCGTTTACATCGCGTTGTGCATCATCCTTATCCTCCCCCACAGGATGCCTAGCATCGGTGGCGATTATCTTCACTGTACCTTCATCCCCGTAACACCTCCGTTGTGCCATTCATTCCTCTATCCTCCCCACAGGATGCCTAGCATTGTGGCCAACATCTTCACTGTACATCATCCCCGTACATCTCCGTTGTGCATCATTCCTCTATATTCCACAGGTGCCTAGCATGTGGCCCGGAACATCTTTAACTGTAATCATCCCAGTACATCTCCGTGGCATGCATTCTTATCTCCCCACAGGATGCCTAGCATTGTGGCGAACATCTTCACTGTACATCATCCCTGTACATCTCCGTTGTGCATCATTCCTCTATCCTCCCCACAGGATGCCTAGCATTGTGGCGAACATCTTCACTGTACATTCCTCCTTGTAATCTCCGTTGCTGCATCATCTATATTCCTCCCCACAGGATGCCTGCATTGTGGCGAACCATACTCACTGACATCATCCCCGACCATCTCAGTGGTGCATATTCCTCTATCATCACCACAGGATGGGGCCCCCCTAGCAGTGTGGCGAACATATTCACTGTATCTCCCCTACACCTCGTGCTGCATCATCCTCATCCTCCCACAGGAGGCTAGCATTGTGGCGAAATTTCATGTACATCAGCCCCGTAAATCCACGTTGTTGGTGCATTCAATTCCTCTATCTCCCCACAGGATGACAGCATTGTATGGCGAAAAAGCTTCATTCTGTACATAATCCCCGTACATAATCGTGTGCATTCATCATCATCCTCCCCAAAAGGAGCCTAGCAGTGTGGCGAACATCTTCATGTACATCATCCCCGTACCAGCTCCGTGGTGCATAATTCCTATCCTCCCACAAGGAGCCATTGGATGGTGGCGACATTTCACTGCTACTCATCCCCGTACAACTCCGTCTGTGCATCATTCCTTATCCTCCGACCCACAGGATGCCTAGGATTGTGGCGAACATCTTCACTTACATCATCCCATACATATCCGTTGGCTGCAATTCCTATATCCTCCCACAGGATGCCTAGATTTGGCGAAACATCTTCATGCAAATATCCCAGTTCATCTCGTGTGCGCATCATTCCTCTATCCTCCCCACAGGATGCCTAGCATTGTGGCGAACATCTTCACTGTAACTATCTCCCGTACATCTCCGTTGGCATCATTCCCTCTATTCCTCCCACGGGGGATTGCCTTTAGCATGTGGCGAACATCTTCACTGTACTCTCCCAGTACATCTCCGTTGTGCATCATTCCTTATCCTCCCCACCAGGATGCCTAGAATTGTGGCGATTATTCACTGTAGCTCCTCCCAGGACACCATCCGTTGTTGCATCATTCCTCTATCCTCACCACAGGATGCTAGCTTGTGGCCAACATCTTCACTGTAATATCCCCGTACATCTCGTGTTGCATCATTCCTCTATCCTCCCCCGGAGCCTGCATTGTGGAGACAACTTCACTGACATCATTCCCCGTACATCTCGTGTGCATCATTCCTTATCCTCCAACAGGATGCCTAGCATTTGTGGCGGAAAATCTCTCACGTGTACATCATCCCGTAAATCTCCGTTGTATATTCCTCTATCCCCCCACACGGATGGCCTAGCCCATGGATGGCCCAACATGTAACTGTACATATTCCCGTACATTCTCCGTTGTTGCATCATTCATCTATCTCCACAGGATGCATGCAGTGTGGCGAATCATGATTCACTGTACATCATCCCCGTACATTCCGTGTGCATCATTCCTTTACCTCCCACACTAGGATGCATAGAATTGTGGCGGACACTCTAAATGTACATACATCCCCGTACATCTCCGTTGTGCATCATTCCTCTATCCTCCCCACAGGATGCCTAGCATTGTGGCGAAACATACTAACTGTACATCATCCCGTACACTCCGTTGTGCATCACCTCTATTCCTCCCCACAGGGATGCTAGCATTTGTGGGCGAACATCTTCACTGTAATACCTGACATCTCCGTTGTGCATCATTCCTCTATCCTCCCCACAGGATGCCTAGCATTGTGGCGAACATCTTCACTGTACATCATCCCCGTACATCTCCGTTGTGCATCATTCCTCTATCCTCCCCACAGGATGCCTAGCATTGTGGCGAACATCTTCACTGTACATCATCCCCGTACATCTCCGTTGTGCATCATTCCTCTATCCCTCCCCACAGGATGCCTAGCATTTGTGGCGAACATCTTCACTGTACATCATCCCCGTACACCTCCGTTGTGCATAATTCCCTCATCCTCCCCACAGGATGGCCTAGCATTGTGGCGAACATTTCTTCACTGTACATCATCCCTGTACCATCCTCCGTTGTGCATCATTCCTTCTATCCCTCCCCCACAGATGCCTAGGCATTGTGCGCCACCTTCTTCACTGTACATCATCCCCGTACACTCTCCGTTGTGCATCATTCCTCTATCCTCCCCACAGGATGCTAGCACTTGTGGCCGAACATCTTCACTGTACCTTCATCCCCGTACATTCCTCCGTGTGTGCCTCATTCCTCATTCCTCCCCCACAGGATGCCTAGCACATTGTGGCGAACATCTTCACTGTACATCATCCCCGTACATCTCCGTTGTGCATCATTCCTCTATCCTCCCCACAGGATGCCTAGCATTGTGGCGAACATCTTCACTGTACATCATCCCCGTACATCTCCGTTGTGCATCATTCCTCTATCCTCCCCACAGGATGCCTAGCATTGTGGCGAACATCTTCACTGTACATCATCCCTGTGCATCTTCACTGTACATCATCCCTGTACATCAACCCCGTACATCTTCACTGTACATCATCCTTCCGTCCTCCCCACAGGATGCTAAGCATTGTGGTGTTCATCTTCACTGTACATAGTTTCTGTACATCTTAACTGTATATCATCCCCGTACATCTTCACTTTACATCATCCTGTACATCTTCACTGTACATTATTCCTCTATCCTCCCCGCAGGATGCTAAGCGTTGTGGCGTACATCATCACTGTACATCATCCCCGTACATATTCATTGTACATTATTCCTCTGTCCTCCCCACAGGATGCTAAGCGTTGTGGCGTACATCATCACTGTACATCATCCCCGTACATCTTCATTGTACATTATTCCTCTATCCTCACCACAGGATGCTAAGCATTGTGGCGTACATCTTCACTGTAAATAACCCCCTTACATCATCCCCGGTACATCTTCACTGCACATCATCCCCGTACATCTTCGTTGTACATCATTCCTCTACCCTCCCCACAGGATGCTAAGCATTGTGGCGTACATCTTCACTGGCGCCTCCATTGCTGGCTTAGCTGGCTTTGACCTCAAGCCCCTGTTGGCCATAGGTGGAGCTGGTAGTGTAGTCCTAGGCTTGGCCAGTCAGCAACTGATTGCAAACTTTGCAGCCGGCCTGGCTTTCCTCTGGGAGAGGTATGTTTATTTAATGATTTATAATGTTGTCTATTTCAGTCCATGGGTGGCCAAATAGGGGGAAATAATTCAAACTCAAACTTTGCAGCCGGCCTGGCTTTCCTCTGGGAGAGGTATGTTTATTTAATGTTTATTTTTATTTTTTTATATTACAGACCAGGGTTAGCCAAATAGGGCAAAATGTCTCAACCTCAAACTTTGCAGCCGGCCTGGCTTTCCTTTTAAAGAGGCGAGGCGGGGGCAAGAAAAAAGCTGCCGTACCGCACCTTGGCTTTGGATAGAGCCTATTCTTTAACTAAAAAAAAAAAAGTTTTTTTTTAGCCAAAAATAAAGTTGTACAAAAGTTGGAGGGGTCCAAAGTTCCATTATGTCAGACAGATGTATTGAAGATCATTCATGGAGTTGACTTAGTGTTGGCTGTTCGAGTCAATTGGAAAGCTTGAAAGCCCAAGTGAACTAAGTTGAAACACAGAACCTTACACACCTTGGCCCTGTGTGTGTAAGGTACAGGCCCTTTGTGCCTGGAGAGCAGGTCAGCCTGAGCCTGGGCATTCAAATTAAAACAAAGTCACTGACGAAGTCACGGACGATAGGGATGTGTACCCGGAAAACGGAAAACAGAAACCTTAAACCGAAACACAGAACCTTACACACCTTGGCCCTGTGTGTGTTACAGACCCTGGGGAACAGGTTAGCCTGAGCCTTGGGAATTCACGTAAAAAAGAAGTCACTTACTGTAGTGCACATTGTGATTAGCATGGACGATGGCGACATCTAACCGGAAACGGAAAACAGAATCGTAAATCGATACACAGGACCTGACACACCTTGGCCCTATGTGTGTCGCAGGCCCTTCGTGCCGGGGGAGCAGGTTAGCTTTTATGAGACGTAAGTAAGAAAACTTGACTGGAGCGAGGGGGGGGGGGGGGGGGGGGGGGGGGGGCAGAAATTAAATCCTCAGACCCCATGCCCTTTTTTCCTACAGAGGGCCGAGTTTACCACCCACCCATCCCCCCCCCCGGCTCCGGAACCCAATTGGAGGCCATTATCTCCTCCCACAATAATTTGGTTGGTGACTCTTTTTTTTACCCCCCCCCCCCCCCCCCCTCGGACTCAGGTGGATTTCTATATCTCAGGAGATCACTATCAGCTTTGTTGCTCCAATTTTGACTGTGGCATCTGCTGGTGCCATTCCCTCCTTGCTGCCATTCCTGTCCAGCAATGCGTTAGTGTGCTGAGTCCTCACCTTGGCCCTTCGTGTGTTACTGGCCCTTTGTGCCTGGGGAGCAGGTCAGCCTGAGCCTGGGCATTCACGTAAAAACGAAGTCACTGACGAAGTCACAGACGATGGGGAAGTGTACCCGGAAAACGGAAAACAGAAACCGTACATCAAAGCACAGCACCTGACAGACCTTGGCCCTTCATGCGTTATTGGCCCTTCGTGCCTGGGGAGCAGGTCAGCCTGAGCCTGGGCATTCGCGTAAAAACGAAGTCACTGACGTAGTCACGGACGATGGGGATTTGTACCCGGAAAACGAAAAATAGAAAACGTACATCGAAACACAGCACCTGACAGACCTTGGCCCTGTGTGTGTTACAGACCCTTTGTGCCTGGGAAGCAGGTCAGCCTGAGCCTGGGCATTCGCGTAAAAACGAAGTCACTGACGAAGTCACAGACGATGGGGAAGTGTACCAGGAAACGGATAACAGAAACTGTACATCAAAACACAGCACCTGACAGACCTTGGCCCTTCATGTGTTACTGGCCCTTCGTGCCTGGGGAGCAGGTCAGCCTGAGCCTGGGCATTCGCGTAAAAACGAAGTCACGGACGAAGTCACGGACGATGGGGAAGTGTACCCGGAAAACGGAAAATAGAAAACGTAAATCGAAGCACAGCACCTGAGTAATGATAACGCCTTGTGGGGCGTGGTGTTAACGGAACCCGTCATACGCGGGTAGAGAACGGTCTACCACCTCAACTGGGCAAGCTACCATCGCGGTTGACAATGAAGTGCAACGCTAAGGGCGACCGTAGGGGGAATCGAACCCCCGACCCTTCTTCGTTTCAGCGATTTGGTGTACCACTAGACCAATCTATATCACTGAAACGGGCTTACAGAACCTGACACACCTTGGCCCTTTTGTGTGTTGCAGGCCCTTCGTGCCTGGGGAGCAGGTCAGCCTGAGCGTGGGCATTCGCGGAAAAGTGAAGTCATTAAGTATGGTGCGTACTGTGATCATCACAGATGATGGCGACGTGGTCTCGATTCCCAACAAGGTCCTTGCAGAGATGATTGTCACCAACAGGTAGGCCACGGCAATATGATATTATATATCTCACTCACACACATTGGAGTCCGATCTCTCCTCTTACCTCTGAAACCTGAATATCCCCCATTCAAATAAACCTGGCTATTTCTCCTTTTATATGCCTCATCTCATCCCCGTTCGGACCGGGATGGCTGTATCGTAGAGCGATCCCGGGCCGGACGAAGCAGATGCGGGGTCCTATCAGGTCTCTGGTTCGAACCTCAACAAGGTCATCTGGGCCCACCCGGAGGGTCGTCGACCGGCATGGTAACTGGACTCTAGGTGTGATGTAAGCCCGTCCATCGCATACTCACGAGGCTGTTCCCTTAATACCCATTGGGCACGTCCTTAGAGGTCATTCTGTGGCAATTCTTGGATGTTCAAATTTCAATTTCAATTTCAATTGCCTCATCTCATCATCTAATTATTCATAAAAATCTCTCTTCTGATCACCCAGATGATCGTCACGATCAGGTTGGGCACGGCAATATGATATCATTTTTAGGGTTCGGCATATCATATGATGTTGAAATAAAGTGAGTATGATATCATATGATATCATTAAAATTGCATCAAATGATATTGTGTATACATTGTATCTTTAGCCTCGTCAGACTGCCGGTATCATACGATATCAGCTGTTCCCTAATCAGATAATGCCGGCAGACTGACTAGGCTAAAGTTACCATTCATATGCAAAATCATATGATGCCGGCAGACTGACTAGGCTAAAGTTACCATTTATATGCACTATCATATGATGCCGACAGACTGACTAGGCTAAAGTTATCATTCATATGCAATATCATATGATGCTGGCAGTCTAACTAGGCTAAAGTTACAATTCATATGCAATATCATATGATGCCGGCAGACTGACTAAGGTAAAGTTACCATTTATATACATTATTATATGATGCTGGCAGTCTAACTAGGCTAAACTTACCATTCATGTGCAATATCATATGATGCCGGCAGACTGACTAAGGTAAAATTACCATTTATATACATTATTATATGATGCTGTCAGTCTAACTAGGCTAAAGTGACCATTCATATGCAATATCATATGATGCCGGCAGACTGACTAAGGTAAAGTTACCATTTATATACATTATAACATGATGCAATTTGTATGGTATCATACTCGCCTTTGGTCAACATCATATGATATGCCGGTCCCCACATATGATGCAATATGTATGGTATCATACCCGCCTTTCGTCAACATCATATTATGTGCCGTTCCCTACATATGATGCAATTTGTATGGTATCCTATGATATCATACCCGCCTTTGGTCAACATCATATGATAAGCCGGTCCCCACCTATGATACCATTTTCATGATATCATATGATATCATACCCCTCTTTGGTCAACATCATATGATATGCCCCCGTTGGTAAAACGATTGTTCGGGGTTCAGTTCATCAATGCTTTTCCTTGGACTCCCCTTGGACTGTATGTATGTGTTGTATGTGCGTATGTATGTTCCCTGGACTGTAACATATATACATGCCGGTTCCAGGGATTTTTTCCCTCGCTATATATAGCGATCGCTAGTTTTGACCTCGTTTGGGAAAAATTGTTACTAAACAATGTAAACATAAAGTTTTTTTTTAGGGGGGGGGGGGGGGGGGGGGGGGGGGGCTTAAAAAGCCACTAAAGGCTATACAAGCTACACAAAGCTACAAAACGCGGTCCCTGGGGGGAGGCCTAAAACCATAAGGCTAGAAAAAACTCACTTTCAGATTTGAAAAACAAATCCCTGGCCGGTCCTTACCAACAGGTCCTTGTCCCAGTACCAAGCAAACAGCCAAGTCACGTCACATCACACGTCACGTCACAAATCACGTCAAGTCACACTCATAAGCAGTCACGTCACGTCACAAGGGCGGTCACAAATCACGTCACGTCACGTCACACTCATAGGTAGTCACGTCACGTCACAAGGGCGGTCACAAATCACGTCACGTCATGTCACGTCACAAGGGCGGTCACAATCACGTCACGTCTTGTCTCACACATGGGAAGTCACGTCACGTCACACTCATAGGCAGTCACGACACGTCACAAGGGCGGCCACAAATCACATCACGTCACATCACACTAATAGGCAGTCACGTCACGTCACAAGGGCGGCCACAAATCACATCACGTCACGTCACACTCATAGGCAGTCACGTCACATCACAAGGGCGGTCACAAATCACGTCACGTCATGTCACACACATAGGAAGTCACGTCACGTCACAAGGGCTGTCACAAATCACGTCACGTCACGTCACACACATAGGAAGTCACGTCACGTCACAAGGGCGGTCACAAATCACGTCACGTCACGTCACGTCACACACATAGGAAGTCACGTCACGTCACAAGGGCGGCCACGCCCTTGTTGGCCCACCCCTGGACTGTAATAAATTTGAACGGTCCCTACCAACAGGTCCTTATCACAGTACCAAGCAAATTTTCCCTGGACTGTATGTATGTGTTGTATGTGTGTAAGTATGTGTTGTATGTGTGTATGTATGTGTTGTATGTGTGTAAGTATGTGTTGTACGTGTGTATGTATGTTCCCTGGACTGTAACGTGTATACATGCTGGTCCTTACCAACAGGTCCTTGTCCCAGTACCAAGCAAACGCATTGCCAGGACCAGGGCCCTTGCTGCCCTCAGCTGGGTTCTTGCGCTTCTCCGTTTCCCTGCCTGTGACCATTACCATTGAGGAGCTGGCTGTGATACAGGATGAGTTGGAGGTGCGTGGGTGATGAGTACGGTGTCTGTTGGTGGATAGGTGGGTGCTGGGTGTATGTTGGCGGGTAGGGGCCGGTGGGTGGGAGGGAAGAGGGGGGGGTGGGGAGGGGGGACTGGATGGGTGCAGGAGGGGTGTCTGTTGGTAATGTTGGGGTGCCCCCCCCTCCCGCCCCCCCCACCTCCCAAGGAGCTCAAATCCTTCGTCCAGGGCCAGGCCCTTTAATTACTTCCCCTAGTAATTTTAACAGAAAGACAGACAGTCACACACACAGGCACACCCACAGACACACACGCACACACACAATACCAAGCTAACACCTTGCCAGGGCCAGGCCCTTCAATTACATCCCCTAATAATTTTAACAGAAAGACAGACAGTCACACACACAGACACACACGCACACACACAATACCAAGCTAACACCTTGCCAGGGCCAGGCCCTTCAATTACATCCCCTAATAATTTTAACAGAAAGACAGACAGTCACACACACAGACACACACGCACACACACAATACCAAGCTAACACCTTGCCAGGGCCAGGCCCTTAACTTAATTCCCTCGGTCACTTCAATTATCCGTTTCCCGTCCTGCGTCGGTGAACCCCCCACATATACACACCACCACCACACACACCACCTCCACCACATACAAACACATAAAAACACACACGCACAGACACCACCACTACTACCACATACACACACACACACACACACACACACACACACACCGAAACACGCACACACACAATTACCCACTGACATAAAGCAGGAGACCATCATGGGGAGTGGTAAACCACCAACCGAAACACACACACACAACAAACACACCGAAACACGCACACACACAATTACCCACTGACATAAAGCAGGAGACCATCATGGGGAGTGGTTAACCACCCACTGAAACACACACACAACACACACACACACACACACACACAGGAGACTATAATGGGGAGCGGTATGCCAGGAGCTGCTCCACCCGAGTCCTCCTCTTCTGATGAAAGCGACTCCGAAACCAAGGCCTCCGAAACCAAGGCCTCCGAAACCAAGGCCTCCTTCTCTGACTTCTTCTCAGGCAAGAAGTCAGGGAAGGAGACAGATAGCGATGAGGATGAGGAAGAGGAGACCAAACGGCCCTTTTCTTTGCGTATCACCAGCTTTGGCAAGGACAGTGTTGTTGCGGTGGGCTGCTATGCGTTGCAAGAGAAGCTGGCCGCCAAAGCCACGCCTGAGCAGGTGAGGCGCATCCACGCAGTTTTTTTCAATAAATCAGACGAAACGGCCCTTTTCTGTGCGTGTCACCAGCTTCAGCAAGGATGACCTTGTGGTGGTGTGCTTTTTTTCAATAAATAAGACCAAGCGACCCTTTATTTTGCACATCACCAGCTGCGGCAAGGACAGTGTTGTGGCGGTGGGCTGCAATGCATTGCAAGAGAAGCTGGCTGCCAAAGCCACGCCTGATCAGGTGATTCATTGGTGGAGAAACTGCCCCCCCCTCACCCCACCCCACCCCCCACACACCCCCACACACACCCCCCACACACACAACCCACCACCCCACCACCCCACCCCACCCCACCCCACCCCACTTCAACCCCCCCACACACACATCACCGACCCCCCCCACCCCACACACACCCCCACCCCACCTCCCCCCCCCCACCCCCCACCACCCACACACACCGACCCCCCCCCACCCACCCCCCCACGACCCCCCACACACACACCACACACCCCCCACACCACACACACACTATGCATTGCAAGAGAAGCTGGCTGCCAAAACCACGTCTGTGCAGGTGAGTCATTGGTGGAGAAACTGCCCCCCCCCCCCCACCCCCCACACACACACACCGCCCCCCACCCCACCCACCCCCACCGACCCCCCACACCACACACCCCACACCACACACACACTATGCATTGCAAGAGAAGCTGGCTGCCAAAGCCACTCCTGAGCAGGTGCGTTTGAGGCATCCATGTTGTTTCAATAGAACAGTCCCCAATATTTGGACCACTGCACATCACCAGCTTCGGCAAGGACAGCGTTGTGGCAGTGGGCTGCTATGCGTTGGTAGAAAAACTGTCCCATCCCCCCACACACACTCATCCCTCCCCCCCATACACACATCCCTCCCCCCCCACACACACACACACTATGCATTGGGAGAGAAGCTGGCCGCCAAAGCCACGTCTGAGCGGGTGAGTCGTATCCAAGTTGTTTGTAATAAATCAGACCAATCAATAAATCAATCAATCGATCAATCAATCAATCAATCAATATATCAATCAATATATCAATCAATCCATCAATCAATCTATCAATCAATCAATCAATCAATCTATCAATCAATCAATCAATCAATCAATCAATCAGACCAAACTGCCTGTTTGTTTGCACATCACCAGCTCCAGCAAGAACAGCGTTGTGGCAGTGGGCTGCTATGCGTTGGTAGAAAAACTGTCCCATCCCCCCCCCCCCCCCACACACATCCCTCCCCCCCCCCCACACACACACTATGCATTGGGAGAACAGCTGGCCGCCAAAGCCACGACTGAGCAGGTGAGTCGTATCCAAGTTGTTTGCAATCAATCAGGCTAAGCGGCCCTTTTCTTTTTGCATCACCAGCCTCGTTAAGGGCTGCATTGGAAGAGAATGCCCGCTCCCCCCCCCCCCCCCCCACACACACACGCACAACCACCCACCATATCCCTCCCCCCACACCACACGCACACACACCTACCCCCCCCCCACACACCCAACGCACACACACATCCCCCCCCACACAACACGCGCGCACACACATCCCCCACACACACACGTGCACCCACCTCATACACCAACACACAAACCACGTCCCCCCCCCCACCACACATCTCAACACCACACCTTCGCCACACAACACATCCCCCCCCCACACACACTCGCACACCACATCCCCCCCACAATAGCACACGTGCACCCACCACACACTCCCCCCCCACCCCACACGCTCCCCATCACATCCCCCCCCCCACACACCTCCCCCCCCCCACACTCCCCCCCCCCCCCCCTCCCCCCCCCCCACACACACACCCCTTCCCCATCCTCCCCCCCGTACATCCCCCCCCCACACAACACGCTCACAACCCCCACAATCCTCCCACACACACACGCACACACACACATCCCCCCACACACACAAGCACTAGGTGTTGGTGGAGAAAATGGCTGCCAAAGCCACTCCTTAGAGTCACATACACCTTCACACACAGGTACACACACACATACGAACACACACAAACACATACACACAGAAACACATATACACGCACATGCACGTATATACACACACGTACATACACACACATACACACATATACACATACATACATACACAATCACATACACACACAAACCCGTACACAAACACACACATAGATACCCACGCATACACACACATAGACACACATACATGCACACACACATACACATACAAATACACATACATACATACATACATACACACACATATTCAGATACATGAACACTCTCTTTCTCTCTCTCTCACACACACACACACACACACACACACATGCACACACACATGTTCAGAGACATGTACAGTTGTATCCATCTATCCCTCACACACACGCACATATATACACACATACACATACACACATGTTCAGAGACATGAACAGTATTCTCTCTATCTCTCTCTCTCTCACACACTCTCTCACACACACACACACACACACATATTGGCAAGTTATTTGCTATGTGTTGGCATATGACTAAGATCGGCTTCTCTTGTTGGCAGGTACAAAACACACTGGCGCTTGCTTCCCAGATGATGGCCAAGTTTGGAGGCAACCTGATCACGTTGTAGTTGGTTGCCCCTGGCCGAGTTATGTGACGCTACCAGCAACCCTACTTCTTTGGGTGGTTTGAAGGTTGTTGGCTCGTTTTCTTTCTTTTCACGGGTTCTTCTCACGGGACCTGTCGCATATGCAGTTGTGATGTCGGCAGCATGCACGGCAATATCTCTAGACTCGGTACTAGAGCAGTTTGTGTATGCGCAGTGTAGACGCGTCTACATGCCTGTCTCGTCCTCAGTACATTTGTACGTCAGCCAACACCCCTTACGTCCCCCCAATACACGCACCAGGGCCGACCATATTGAGGTTTTGGCCCAGGTATTGCACAAGGCATAGACAAGTCCGAATGAGAGCACGTTTAGGCAATCGTATTAGCTTAGCAGAGGCAGGTGCTAAACAAGGATATAATCTCTCCCAGCTTTTATTAGGTTTCTTTATTGACCAATTGGAGAAGATCTTTATAGATAAATGTGGTGAAGAGGAAGGTATCAGAATTGCTAATAACATTTGCTGAGTAATCTTGTGTGCCGATGATCTAGCTATAATGAGCGAGTCACTATCAGGCTGTCATATTATGCTCAATTTCTGGAAGAATTCTGTCAAGCTTACAAATTGGAAGTAAACATATCTAAATCTGAAGTTGTATTATTTAATAGTTAATTAAGGAGGAGCTGGTGTATTTAGGAATTCTCTTCAAGGGGAAACACGGCAGGAATGGTGGCACAAACGATGCCGGTAAGAGACGTGTTGCTACTTAGTCTCTGGTGGCACCAAGAAGATGTTGGATGAGACCATTGCTCCAGGTTTGTGAGCCATACATTCCAGCAGATAGGGCAAAGGACTGGCACAGCCAAAGCATGGGGTGTGGTCCGGGGTTGTTCAGGCGGACCCCCACCTATGCGTCCCGAGGCGCAACCAATTTTACAGCCTGCGTCTTGAGAAGCAACCGACCCTCAACCGACCCATAACCGACTCATAGCCTCGGACCCCTCCCCACGTTGCGTCTGCGACGCACGACGCAGCTTCCTGAACAACCCTGGTGTGGTCTATCCTTAACTGCATACTCTCCACCAATATCTGTAATACGCTTGATCCCGGTAAAAAAGGGCCCGGCTACGATCTGTTCGCACATCAGACAATTCCAAGAACGGCGGCGAACAGCTAAATTCCTGGCTGAAGCTATACAACCAAGTTCAAGTTCAAGTTATACCTAGAACAGTCAGGAAGAAGAAAAGCAAAAAACGAAGTCTGCAGAGCCAAAAAGGAAGCGCAAGTCATCCACCGTCAACTTGTCACTGCCGACCCAAAGTGCGCCTAGTCTTTGTGGCAACGCTATTCAAACTGAATGTCGCTGGTTTGTGTAGGGAGACGCACCTCCTGGGGTGAATATATATATAAACAACTGCTCTAGCTGCGATCCATATTATAAACTTTTATCAAGCAGAAACAGAAGTCTGATACGGATGGTTACCGCCCCTCTATGGGTAGCGACTTCGATACATCAGCTGTACTGCCGGTAGATTTAAGTCAAACTGCGCCCCGAACCATTTGACGTTGGGATTCGACAGTCAAGTCATCCCGAAGGACTGCCTAGTCACAGCCGGAGGGTGCACAGCCCCAGTTTATGAGGTAACGCGCAACTGTGTACCAAAGCGCGGGATACGAGACACACGTTCCGCAAGAACAGCCACGAGGGCAGCAACAAGGTTTACGAGGGCAGTAACAAGGTTGCACACACCGCACATTACACACAGCACACAAAACAACCCTAGTGACAGCGGGGCTCAGCGAGGCTTCCTCATACCTCCAGCGGATCCCCATTCAATTGCCAACACAAGGGCGGTCACGCCCTTGTTGGCCCCAGTGCAAGCAAGCGGGCTGGAACTCCCGCCTCGTAACGGTACTAAGGCGTACTAGTTAGTTATTTACTTATTTATCATAAGTCTGATGAACCAAAGAGACAGCGCATAACTACTTTGCATATTGTAGGAGTGGCACCACCATTCGAACTGAATCCTCTGTGTCGCTGGTTTGTGTCGGGACACCCACCTCCTGGGGTGAAAGTCCTTTCACAACTAGAAACAAAAAAAAATCGTTAACTTGCTGCTGCTCTATCTACAATCCATTTCAATTTCAATTTCAATTTCAATTTCTACAATCCATTCACATATCAGGAATTAAATCGACAATATCCCATTTTGTGATGACAATTTTTCACCCAATAGGATGGGTCTCCAGACACCAGTAAAGACACAGATTTTGTTGATGAGACAGGCACAGCCTTTTGTAAATAAAATAATCAGAAGTCCGAAGAGCCAAAGAGGAAGCGCAAGTCATCCATCGTCAACTTGCCACTGCTCTCGGTGCGATCCAGTCCCATATCACTCAGCACAGACGCTACAACCTGCAGTTCGATGTTGGGTGGGGGTGGTAAGGGTGAGGTGATTAGTGAGTATGTATGTGTGTAACAGTGCAGGGGGAGCCTATGAGGCTGTAGAGACTTGCCCAACGTCAAACACTAAAGACAAATTGACAGGAGGGGCTAATTTAAACCACCACTAGTCATGAACTAGTCTCCGACGAATTTTTTGCATGTGTACTGCTAGGGGGCAGGACCCCTGTCCTGCCCCAGTGAGTCAAACTACCACTAGTGATGAACTGGTCTCCGACGAATCGTGTGCATGTGTACTGCTAGGGGGCAGGACCCCTGTACTGCCCCAGTGAGTCAAACTACCAGTAGTGTTGAACTATATATATAGGCTGCGAGTGCTTCTGGACATCTTGCGAGATGTTCTAGAGATCACTCTAAGCCGTGTCGTTCAACAGTTCGTGTGTGTGTAGAATAAAACGGAAGCTACAAGCAACAGTTCAATGTTGTGCATGAGTGATGCGAGTTACAGACACACAAACCGCATAAATGACACACAATATACACACCCTCTGTTTCTTAGATTGCAGCTCAAGGATGCGCTCCTCCACTGATCCCTTGATGGTGATTCGGGTCACAAACACAGTGCGTGTCTGCCCAATGCGATGTGCACGGTCGATGGCTTGCTCCTCCACACTTGGGTTCCACCACAAGTCCATGAGCACCACATGGTTGGCTACAGTCAGGTTCACACCTAGGGAGGCAGCCTAAAAGGATGGGTTGGGTCGGGTTGGGTTGGGTTGGGTTGGCTTGGCTTGGGTTGGCTTGGCTTGGGTTGGCTTGGCTTGGCTTGGGTTTAGTTTGTTTTGTTTTGTTTTGTTTTGTTTTGTTTTGTTTTGTTTTGGTTGCTTTTTTGCCTTTCCTTTTCTTGCTTTCGTTTGTTTGTCTGTTCAGTTTTCTTTGTTTGGGTTGGGTCGGGTTGGGGTGGGGGAGGGGGCAGTGCAATGGATGGATGTATGGTATTGATGAGTGGATGGATGATTGGATGGATGAGTGAATGGATGGATGGATGGATGGATGGATGGATGGATGGATGGATGGATGGATGGATGGATGGATGATTGGATGTATGTATGTATGTATGTATGTATGTATGTATGGATGGATGGATGGATGGATGGATGTGTGGATGGATGGATGGATGGATGGATGGATGGATGGATGGATGGATGGATGGATGGATGGAGTGGAAGGGAAAATTTGTTGTGGGGAGGGAGATGGGGGGATGGAGGATGGATGGAGGGAGGGGGGGGGGGGAAGGGGGGGAGTGGTTTTCGGGAGCGAGGGAGGGAGGGAGGGTGGAAGGGAGGGAGGGAGGGAGGGAGGGAGGGACGGGAGGGTGGGAGGGGGGAGGAGGAGGGAGGAGGAGGGAAGGAAGGAAGGAAGGAAAGTAGGTAGGTAAATATGCACAGAGGTAGATGGGTGGGAAGGAAGCAAGGAAGCAAATAAGCAAAGAAGTGAGGAGGGAAAGCGGGAGGAATCAAGGAATCAAGGAATCAAGGAAGTGAGGAAGCAAGGAAACAAGGAAGTGAGGAAGCAAGGAGGCAAGGAAACAAGGAAGCAAGGAAGCAAGGAAGTGAGGAAGCAAGGAAGCAAGGAAGCAAGGAAGCAAGGAAGCAAGGAAGTGAGGAAGCAAGGAAGCAAGGAAGCAAGGAAGCAAGGAAGCAAGGAAGCAAGGAAGTGAGAGAGCAAGGAAGCAAGGAAGCAAAGAAGCAAGGAAGTGAGGAAACAAGGAAGCAAGAAAGCAAGTAGCAAGGAAGCAAGGAAGGAAGGGAGGAAGGAGGGAGGACGCAAATACGCAAGTAAGGAACTAAGGAAGCAAGGAAGGGGGCAAGGAAGGAGGCAAGGAAGGAGGCAAGGAAGGAAGCAAGTAGCAAGGAGGCAAGGAAGGAAGGGGGGAAGGAGGGAGGACGCAAATACGCAAGTAAGGAACTAAGGAAGCAAGGAAGGGGGCAAGGAAGGAGGCAAGGAAGGAGGCAAGGAAGGAAGCAAGTAGCAAGGAGGCAAGGAAGGAAGGGGGGAAGGAGGGAGGACGCAAATACGCAAGTAAGGAACTAAGGAAGCAAGGAAGGAGGCAAGTAAGGAAGGGGGGAAGGAGGGAGGACGCAAATACGCAAGTAAGGAACTAAAGAAGCAAGGAGGGAGGCAAGGTAGGACGGAAACAAGGAAGCAAGTTAGCAAGTTAGCAAGGAAGCAAGGAAGGAAGGGGAGAAGGAGGGAGGACGCGAATACGCAAGTAAGGAACTAAGGAAGCAAGGAAGGAGGCAAGGAAGGAGGCAAGGAAGGAAGCAAGGAAGCAAGGAAGCAAGGAAGCAAATAAGTATGGAGGCAAGGAGGGAAGGACTAAACCCTAAAACCCATAACCCTAAACCCACCCACCCACTCACGGAAGAAACAGGAAAAACAGAAGTAAAGAAAGACCAACCCACCTTGAGGGGCATGAGGAAAAGCAGGGAGTGAAGGGGTCGGGATGGAGGGGGGGAGAAGGAGAGGGAGGGAGGGAGGATGGGAGGAAGCAAGGACGGAAAAGAAAGTAAACAAAGTTTTTTTTTTTTTAAACCAATCCACCGTGAGGGACATGATGAAAAACATGACTTAGGGCAAGTTCTTGTTCCCCCCCCCCCAAGAGGGGGGGGCGGGAAGGGGCAAAAACAAAAAATTCGAGGATAGGGTCCATAAAAGACTTCTTAGACCCACCCTGAACCCACCCACCTTGAGGAACATGAGGAAACCCACCCACCTACCCAACTTGAGGAACACAAGGAAACCAACCGACCATCCAACCCACACACCTTGAGAAACATAAGGAAACCCACCCACCCACCTTGAGCAACATGAGGAAACCCACCTACCTACCCAACTTGAGGAACACAAGGAAACCAACCAACCAACCAACCCACCCACCTTGAGGAGCATGAGGAAACCAACCAACCAACCAACCCACCCACCTTGAGGAGCATGAGGAAACCAACCAACCAACCAACCCACCCACCTTGAGGAGCATGAGGAAACCAACCAACCAACCAACCCACCCACCTTGAGGAGCATGAGGAAACCAACCAACCAACCAACCCACCCACCTTGAGGAGCATGAGGAAACCAACCAACCAACCAACCCACCCACCTTGAGGAGCATGAGGAAACCAACCAACCAACCAACTCACCCACCTTGAGGAACACAAGGAAACCAACCAACCAACCAACCAACCAACAAACCCACCCACCCACCCACCCACCTTGAAGAGCATGAGGAAAACAACCAACCAACCAACCAACCAACCAACCCACCCACCTTGAGGAACACTAGGAAACCCTACCACCCACCCACCTTGAGGAACATGAGGAAACCAACCCACCTACCCAACTTGAGGAACACAAGGAAACCAACCAACCAACCAACCAACCCACCCACCTTGAGGAACACAAGGAAACCAACCAACCAACCAACCAACCAACCAACCCACCTTGAGGAACACAAGGAAACCAACCAACCAACCAACCAACCCACCTTGAGGAACACAAGGAAAACAAACAACCAACTAACCAACCAACCAACCAACCAACCCACCCACCTTGAGGAACACAAGGAAACCCTACCACCCACTCACCTTGAGGAACATGAGGAAACCAACCAACCAACCAACCAACCAACCAACCCACCCACCTTGAAAACATGAGGAAACCAACCCACCCACCCATCCACCCAACACCCACCTTGAGGGAAACGAGAAAAACCATGACCTTGGGCAAGTTCTCAAAATCTTGGATAGCACGCTCCCTTGCATGTACAGTCATGGTGCCATCAAGCCTGCGGTGTGTGTGTGGGTTGTGTGTAGGTTGTGAGCGGGTGGGAGGGAGTTTGTGGGTCGTGTGTGGGTTGTGAGCGGGTGGGAGGGAGTGTGTGGGTGTGTGTGTGTGTGTGTGTGTGTGTGTGTGTGTGTGTGTGGGGGGGGGGGGTTGTGCCCACTCCTGAGCGACAGCACCAACCTACTGAACTACTTTTAAACCAACCTGAAAAAGTTGTTAACCTCGTGAACCAATTATGAACCTCCAGAACCAGATTTCAAACTACTGGAATAGAGCACCAACTGAACCACTTTGATCCTCCAGGAACAGATTTCAAACTACTGAAAAGCCCTGCACCCACCTCCTGAAGGCATACCCATACTTCTTAAGGGCCCCCTCCAGCAGATTCAGCATGCTGGTCCACTGACTGAACACGATGACCTTCTCAGGCAAAGCATCAGGAGCAGGAGAAGGGCATGCGGATGTAGAAGCCCCCCCACCCGCTATGGCCATGTTTCGAGCCCTCACAGTGTTCAGCAGAAGCAGAAGCTGGTCCACCTGAAACAGCAAACAGGAATAAATCATTTATACGGACTTACAAACAAGTAACATATATATAACCAATCATTTATACGGACTTACAAACAAGTAACATATATATAACCAATCATTTATACGGACTTACAAACAAGTAACATATATATAACCAATCATTTATACGGACTTACAAACAAGTAACATATATATAACCAATCATTTAAACGGACTTACAAACAAGTAACATATATATAACCAATCATTTAAACGGACTTACAAACAAGTAACATATATATAACCCACTTATCATTTTAAACGGACGGTACAAACAGTAACCAGATATATTAACCAATCATTTTTAAACGGACTTCACAAACAAGTAACATATATATAACCAACCATCATTATCCGGACTTCTTACAAACAATAACATACATTTAACCCAATCATTTACGGACTTACAAACAAGTAATATATAAACCAATCATTTATACGGACTTACAAACAAGTAAACATATAATAACCCAATCATTTATTACGGACTACTACAAACCAATTAACATCTATAAGACCAATATGGACTTACAAACAAGTAACATATATATAACCAATCATTTATACGGACTTACAAACAAGTAACATATATATTAACCAATCAAGGTAACAATATATAAACCAATCATTAAACGGACTTAAAACAAGTAAATATATATAACCAATCATTTAAAAGGGACTTACAAAACAAGTCACCTATATATAACCAATCATTTAAACGGACTTACAAACAGTTAAACATCTATTAAACCCATCATTTATACGGACTTACAAACAAATAACATATATTTACCCAATCATTTCTACGGGACTCAAACAAATAACATATATATAACCAATCATTTAAACTGACTACAAACAAGTCACATATATATAACCAATTCATTTATACGGACTTACCAAACAAGTAAACATATATATAACCATCATTTATACGGGACTTACAAACAAGTCACATATATATACCCAATCATTTTAAAGGGACTTACCAAACAAGTAACATATATATAACCATATCATTTTTAAACGGACTTACAACAAGTAAACATATATGATAACCAATCTAACGGACTTACAAAACAAGTAACATATAACCTTCAATACGGACTTCACAAACAAGTAATAATATAACCAATCATTTATACGGACTGACAAACAAATAACATATATATAACCAATCATTTAAACGGAACTTAAAACAAGTAACATATATATAACCATCATTTATACGGACTTACAACAGTAACATATATATATCCAATCATTTAAACGGACTTACAAACAAGTAACATATATATAACCAATCATTTAAACGGACTTACAAACAAGTAACATATATATAACCAATCATTTAAACGGACTTACAAACAGGTAACATATATATAACCAATCATTTAAACGGACTTACAAACAAGTAACATATATATAACCAATCATTTAAACGGACTTACAAACAAGTAACATATATATAACCAATCATTTATAACTAGGGAGGTCAATACCGTACTGGTCTTCAAGATTATCGGGCGATATATCATACGGCATCATAGGATATATTTGATACATCGGAAGATATGTCTTCACGATGTACCTATACGATATCGGACTTACGAGATATATCTTTATGATGTATCTATACGATATCTAACATACAATTTATATCTTTATGATGCATCTATACGACATTGGACTCGACAACCCTAGTAACAGTGTTTTTCTTTTCAGGTAAAAGCAGCAGCTTCTAGGTAGCTCCCCTGACTGGCTGGTTAGCCAAAGCTAATGCAACCTCATGTATCTGGAAGCTGAAAGTATTCCCTGTCCAGAACTATCGAAATCTGGGGGCTTGGCCTAGTGGCTGGCTCAGGGAGCTGCGTAGTAGCTGCTGCTCATAGCTGAAAAGAAAAACAATGACTAGTAACAACCTTAAATATGATCCTTTAGATGATACCCACATAAATATAAATAAAACAAATATAAATAAATACAAAATAAATACAAATATAGCAACCTTAAATATGACCCTTTAGATGATACCCACAGAAATACAACTAAAATAAATATAAATGTAACAACCTTGAATATGATCCTTCAGATGATACCCACATAAATATAAATAAAATAAATATAAATAAATATAAAATAAATATAAATATAACAACCTTGAATATGACCCTTCAGATGATACCCACATAAATATAAATTTAATAAATATAAATAAAGACAAAATAAAGACAAATATAACAACCTTAAATACGACCCTTCAGATGATACCCACATAAATATAACTAAAATAAATATAAATATAACAACCTTGAACATGACCCTTTAGATGATACCTACATAAATATATACAGAATAAATATATAAATAAATATAAATATATCAACCTTAAATATGACCCTTTAGATGATACCCATTGAAATATAAATACAAATAAATATAAAATAAATACAAATGTAACAACCTTAAATGTGACCTATAGATGATACCCAAAGAAACTCCTCCTCCTCTTTAACCTGTACGTCCCAACCCTTTGCTACAAGGCGTCACCTGGGAAAGTAGGGAACGGCAATATGATAACATATGATGTCATGTCATCATGTGATATCATATGATGCCTGCAATCTGACTAGGCTAAACTTGCCATTTATGTACAATATCAGATCATGCAGTTTCATATCATATCATAGCTTCCTCGCACTTCATACTCGCCTTTCCTCAACACCAAATGATATGGCGGTCCCTTGTCCTTGGGGTGCTACTAACAGTTTTGTGGCCCCCCAGAAGGCTCTAACATAGCCACCCCCCCCCACCCCCCCCCCCCCCCCCCCCCCCCCCCCCCCCCCCCCCCCCCCCCCCCCCCCTCCACCCGGAAAAATCCCAAGGTACTTTATGTAGCACTTGTCCCCCCAGAAGGCTCTAACATAGCCCCTGCCCCCCCCCCCCCCCTCCCCCCGGGAAACAAAACCGAGGTACTTTATGTAGCACTTGTAACCCCCCTCTAACATAAACCCCCCCCTAACATAGACCCCCCCCCCCCCCCCCCCTAAGGCTCTAACATAGACCCCCCCCCTAAGGCTCTAACATAGACCCCCCCCCTAAGGCTCTAACACAGACCCCCCCCCCCCCCCCCCCCCTAACGTAGCCCACCACCACCGCAAAAAAAAAGGTCAACACCAAATAATATGCCGGTCCCTAATTATAAACAACATGGACCATGCCTCAATCTGGGTTGGGCAGTTGAACTTACACCACTGTTTTGGGGCGAAGCCCCCCCTCCTGGTCAACACCAAATGATATGGCGGTCCCTAAATAAAAGTAACCAATAAGTAATATCATGAAATATTTTGGGGCAAGTCCTTTCAGCCCATTTGGCCTACCTCTGGACTGCAACAACAACAACAACAACAACAACAACAACAATCTCAATCTCAATCTCAACAACAACAACAATATAACACCAACATCAACACCACCAACAAACTCAGCACCACCAACAATAGAACAACAATAGAACAACAACAACAACAACAACAACAACAACAACAACAAAATAACAACAACCACCACCAATAATAGAACAACAGTACCACCAACACCACCAACACCAACAACACAACAGCAAAAACAAGACAAATAACACCAACACCCACCACCACCAACAACAAAAGAACCCACCTTCAAAGATAACACCCAATCAAACTCCTCCTCCTCCCCCCTTCGTCTCTGCCACCACCACCATCAACAACAACAAAAACAACAACACTAGAACACACCTTGGAAGATGACACCCAAGCGACTTCCTCCTCCTCCTCCTCCTTCTCTGCGACCAAGTTTTTGGTTTTAGGGTTCGACCCTAAACTTGATGGTACATCCCTTGTACAGCCATCGGTTGATGGTACAGCCCTTGCACTGCCATTGGCTGTGTCATCGTGTGTACCAGCCCCTTGGCAGGCTTCCAGTGCAGACCGTGAGAAGAGGTCAGTGTAAAGGATGTTGGAGTTGCATGTGTTGCATGCCACACCTGCATCCCCTCCGGAAGCTTCCAGTCGATATGTGATGCACTGAGGGGTAGGGAAGGGTTTGGTGCAGTGAGAAGAGGTCAGTGTAAAGGATGTTGGAGTTGCATGTGTTGCATGCCACACCTGCATCCCCTCCTGAAGCTTCCAGTCGATATGTGATACACTGAGGGGTAGGGAAGGGTTTGGTGCAGTGAGAAGAGGTCAATGTAAAGGATGTTGGAGTTGCATGTGTTGCATGCCGCACCTGCATCCCCTCCTGAAGCTTCCAGTCAATATGTGATGCACTGAGGGGTAGGGAAGGGTTTGGTGCAGTGAGAAGAGGTCAGTGTAAAGGATGTTGGAGTTGCATGTGTTGCATGCCGCACCTGCATCCCCTCCTGAAGCTTCCAGTCGATATGTGATGCACTGAGGGGTAGGGAAGGGTTTGGTGCAGTGAGAAGAGGTCAGTGTAAAGGATGTTGGAGTTGCATGTGTTGCATGCCACACCTGCATCCCCTCCGGAAGCTTCCAGTCGATATGTGATACACTGAGGGGTAGGGAAGGGTTTGGTGCAGTGAGAAGAGGTCAGTGTAAAGGGATGTTGGAGTTGCATGTGTTGCATGCCACACCTGCAATCCCCTCCTGAAGCTTCCAGTCAATATGTGATGCACTGAGGGGTAGGGAAGGGTTTGGTGCAGTGAGAAGAGGTCAGTGTAAAGGATGTTGGAGTTGCATGTGTTGCATGCCGCACCTGCATCCCCTCCTGAAGCTTCCAGTCCAATATGTGATGCACTGAGGGGTAGGGAAGGGTTTGGTGCAGTGAGAAGAGGTCAGTGTAAAGGATGTTGGAGTTGCATGTGTTGCATGCCGCACCTGCATCCCCTCCTGAAGCTTCCAGTCAATATGTGATGCACTGAGGGGTAGGGAAGGGTTGGTGGCAGTGAGAAGAGGTCAGTGTAAAGGATGTTGGAGTTGCATGTGTTGCATTCCGCACCTGCATCCCCTCCGAAGCTTCCAGTCAATATGTGATGCACTGAGGGGTAGGGAAGGGTTTGGTGCAGTGAGAAGAGGTCAGTGTAAGGATGTTGGAGTTGCATGTGTTGCATGCCGCACCTGCATCCACTCCTGAAGCTTCCAGTCAATATGTGATACACTGAGGGGTAGGGAAGGGTTTGGTGCAGTGAGAAGAGGTCAGTGTAAAGGATGTTGGAGTTGCATGTGTTGCATGCCGCACCTGCATCCCCTCCTGAAGCTTCCAGTCGATATGTGATGCACTGAGGGGTAGGGTAGGGTTTGGTGCAGGGAGAAGAGGTCAGTGTAAAGGATGTTGGAGTTGCATGTGTTGCATGCCACACCTGCATCCCCTCCGGAAGCTTCCAGTCAATATGTGATGCACTGAGGGGTAGGGAAGGGTTTGGTGCAGTGAGAAGAGGTCAGTGTAAAGGATGTTGGAGTTGCATGTGTTGCATGCCGCACCTGCATCCCCTCCTGAAGCTTCCAGTCAATATGTGATGCACTGAGGGGTAGGGAAGGGTTTGGTGCAGTGAGAAGAGGTCAGTGTAAAGGATGTTGGAGTTGCATGTGTTGCATGCCGCACCTGCATCCCCTCCTGAAGCTTCCAGTCAATATGTGATGCACTGAGGGGTAGGGAAGGGTTTGGTGCAGTGAGAAGAGGTCAGTGTAAAGGATGTTGGAGTTGCATGTGTTGCATGCCGCACCTGCATCCCCTCCTGAAGCTTCCAGTCGATACGTGATGCACTGAGGGGTAGGGTAGGGTTTGGTGCAGTGAGAAGAGGCACGTAAAAAGGATGTTAGAGTTGCATGTGTTACATGCCACGCCTGCATCCCCTCCTGAAGCTTCCAGTCGATATGTGATACACTGAGGGGTAGGGTAGGGTTTGGTGCAGTGAGAAGAGGCCAGTGCAAGGGATGTTGGAGGCACAGGAGTCAAATGCCACGCCTGCACCCCCTCCGGAAGCTTCCAGTCGATAGGTGATACACTGATGGGCAGGGAAGGGCTTGGTGTTTGTCATCAGTTTAATCGTTGACATTGTTATGAGGAGATAATTAGTACATGTTGGAAGCACACGAGTAACATGCCACGCCTGCATCCCCTCCAGAATCTTCCAGTCGATAGGAGATACACTGAGGGGTAGGTAAGGGTTTTGGTGTTCTGTGATCAGCTTTTTAGTTATTGGCATCGTAGTTGTTGGCATCGTCACAGGGCTATAATGAGTCAACGTTGGAGACATACGAGTTACACCCCACGCCTGCATCCCCTCCGGAAGCTTCCAGTCGATAGGTGATTCACTGAGGGGTAGAGAAGGGTTTGATGCAGTAGGCAGTGGCAAGTTCCAAGGTTGTTGGAGACATACGAGTTAAACCCCACGCCTGCATCCCCTCCGGAAGCTTCCAGTCGAAAGGTGATTCACTGAGGGGTAGAGAAGGGTTTGATGCAGTAGGCAGTGGCAAGTTCCAAGGTTGTTGGAGACATACGAGTTACATCCCACGCCTGCATCCCCTCCGGAAGCTTCCATTTGATAGGTGATACACTGAGGGGAAGGGTGGGAACAGGTTTTGGTGCTATGAGAAGAGGTCAGTGCAAAGGATGTTCGAGTTGCATGTGTTGCGCGCTACGCCTGCATCCCCTCTGGAAGCTTCCAGTCGATAAGTGATACACTGAGGGGTATAGAAGGGTTATAAGCTCTGGGATCAGCTTTTTAGACGTTGAAATTGTTATGAGGGGATAATTAGTAGACGTTGGAAGCACACGAGTAACATGCCACGCCTGCTTCCCCTCCGGAAGCCTCCAGGCGGTAGGTGATATGCTACAGGGTAGGGAAGGGTTTGATGCAGTGAGAAGAGGCCAGTGCAAAGGATGGTGGAGTTGCATGTGTTGCAGCCCAGCATGTGCTGCAGCCCACGCCTGCATCCCCTCCTGAAGCTTCTAGTCAATAGGTGATACACTGAGGAGTAGAGAAGGGTTTGGTACAGTGAGAAGAGGCCAGTGCAAAGGATGGTGGAGTTGCATGTGTTGCAGCCCAGCAAGTGCTGCAGCCCATGCCTGCATCCCCTCCGGAAGTTTCTAGTCGATTTGTGATACACTGAGGGGTAGAGAAGGGTTTGGTGCAGTGAGTAGAGGCAAGTGCCAAGGATGTTGGAGCGACTGGAGATACATGCCACACATGCATCCCCTCTGGAAGCTTCTAGTCGATAGGTGATATACTGAGGGGTAGGGCGGGAAAAGGTTTTAGTGCTGTGAGAAGAGGCCAGTGCAAAGGATGTTGGAGCTTCACAATTTACAAGTTAATGGTACATCCCTTGTACTGCCATTTCCAAGTTGTACTGTGGCAGCATGTCCTTGGGCACATGCTTGCCTTCCTTCTGGAAGCTTCCAGTCGATAGGTGATACACTGAGGGGTAGGGCGGGTTTGTGTTTGTCATCAGTT
>JACBWV010000747.1:927501-932501 GCA_013435795.1 Chlamydomonas sp. ICE-L | reverse complement strand
CTAGGGTGTGAGCGTTTTTGATGGTCTGGGCCTCATCTAGCACCACTCTGACAGGGGAGGGGCGTTGAAGGGAGTAGGTGTGAGGGGAGGGGAGGGGAGGGAGGGTGGGGGGGGGGGGAGGTGAGGTGAGGTGAGGTGAGGGGGCAGGAGGGGGGGAGTATGTGTGGGGTGAGGTGAAGTGAGGGGGCAGGGGTGGGATTATGTGTGGGGTAAGGTGAGGGGGCGGTGGTTGGAGTAATGTGAGAGGTGAGTGAGGGGACAGGATGGGAGTAATGTGTGGGCAAAGGTGAGGGGGCATGGGTGGGAGTATGTGTGGGGTAAGGTGAGGGGGCAGTGGTTGGAGTATGTGAGAGGTGAGGGGAGTGGACAGGATGGGAGTATGTGTGGGGTAAGGTGAGGGGGCAGGGGTGGGAGTATGTGTGGGGTAAGGTGAGGGGGCAGAGGTTGGAGTATGTGAGAGGTGAGGTTAGGGGACAGGATGGGAGTATGTGTGGGGTAAGGTGAGGGGGCAGGGGTGGGAGTATGTGTGGGGTAAGGTGAGGGGGCAGTGGTGGGAGTATGTGTCAGGTGAGGTGAGGGGGTAGGAGGGGAGTATGTGTGGAGAAAGTTGAGGGGGCAGAGGTTGGAGTATGTGTGAGGTGAGGTGAGGTGAGGTGAGGGGGGCAGGATGGGAGTATTGTGGGGAAAGGTGAGGGGGCAGAGGTTGGAGTATGTGTGAGGTGAGGTGAGGTGAGGTGAGGGGGGCAGGATGGGAGGATGTGTGGGGAAAGGTGAGGGGGCAGAGGTTGGAGTATGTGTGAGGTGAGGTGAGGTGAGGTGAGGGGGCAGGATGGGAGTATGTGTGGAGAAAGGTGAGGGGGCAGAGGTTGGAGTATGTGTGAGGTGAGGTGAGGTGAGGGGGCAGTGGTTGGAGCATGTGTGGGGTGAGGTGAGGGGGCAAGGGTGGGAGTATATGTGGGGTAAGGTGAGGGGGCAGTGGTGGAAGTATGTATGGGGTGAGGTGAAGCGTGGGGGCAGGGGCAGTGGTGGGAGTATGTGTGGGGTGAGTTGAGGGGGCAGGGGTGGGAGTATGGTTGAATTGATTTATACGTGCGGAGACCCACCCTTAGAGGCAAAAATACTTGTTGTAAAAAGCTGGATTCACCTGAGCCAGTTGATTACTTACAGGGGACCCCCCTCCCCCCCCCAACCCAAGAAGGGTGGGGACCATCCTAGCCTCCCCCCCCTCCCCCTAGCCTCCCCCCCACAACACCAAGCAGGGTGGGGGCCATCCTAGCCCCCCCCCCCCCCCCCCCCCCTAGCCTCCCCCCCCAACCCAAGAAGGGTGGGGACCATCCTAGCCCCCCCCCCCCCCCCCCCTAGCCTCCCCCCCCCAACAACCAAGCAGGGTGGAGTCCATCCTAGCCCCCCCCCCCCCCCCCCCCCCCCCCCCCTAGCCCCCCCCCCCCTCATCCCCCCCTAGCCCCTCCCCCCCAACCCAAGAAGGGTCGGGACCATCCTAGCCCCCCCCCCCCCCCCCCCCCCCACAGGCCCCCCCCCAAAACCTGAGCCATTTGACACCGACAGACCTCTGACCTTCTTCATTGCAGTCAATCCTGCCCCCCCCCCCCCCCCCCCCCCCCCATATCCCCCCCCCCCCCCAACCCCCCCCAACCCCCCACCCCCTAGCCCCTTGCCCCCCCCCCCACACCTAGCGCATTTGATATCAATATAAGACCTCTGGCCTTCTCCATTTCCATGCTACCCATCGCTGCCCTTGCAGCCATCCCTGCCCCCCCCCCCTACCCCCCTATACACCACCCCCACAACCACAAAACCCCCCCCAACCCCCTATACCCTCCCCCCCTGAGCCATTTGCTATCATACAGAGGCCCTCTGCCTTCTTCATGACTTCATGCTTAACCCGTCCCCTGCCTTGCAGTCCATCCTGCCCCCCCCCAACCGCAAACCCCTTTCCCCCCCCCACCCCCCCCACCCTACCCCACCCTTCCCCCCCCCCCCCCTTCCCCCCCTAGACCCCCCAGACCCCCCCCCCCCCCCCCCCCCCCCCCCCCTAGACCCCCTCCCCCACGAGCCATTTGCTATCATCAGAGGATCCTCTGGCCCTGTCTTCTGACCATGCTTACCCGTCCCTGCCCTTGCGTCCATCCCTGCCCTTGCAGTCCATCCCTGCCCCCCCCCCCCCCCCCCCCCCCGTGCCCCCCCCCCCCCCCTCCCTGCCCCCCCCCCCCCCCCCCCCCCCCTTCCCCCCCCCCACCTTCCCCCCCCCCCCCCTATACCCCATCCCCCACCTGAGCCAGTTGCTTATCATACAAGGACCTCTGGCCTTCCTTCAGACCATCTTACCCGTACCCCCCTTTCGCCCTTGAGTCCAATCCTGCCCCCCCCCCCCCCCCCCCCCCCCCTCCCCCCCCCCTCCCCCTAACCCCCCCCCCGCCCCCCTAGACCCCTCCCCCACCTTAGCCTTTGCTATCACAAGAGGACCTCTGGTCTTTCCTCATGACTATGCTTCCCGTCCCTTGCCCTTGCAGTCCCATCCCTGCCCCCCCCCCCCCCCCCCTTTCCCCCCCCGCCTCCCCCCTCCATCCCCCCTAGACCCCCCCCCCACCCCCCTAGACCCCCTCCCCCCCTGAGCCCTTTGCTATCATAACAGAGGACCTCTTGGCCTTCTTCATGACCATGCTTCCGTCCCCTGCCCTTGAGGTCCATCCCTGCCCTTGCAGTCCATCCTGCCCCCCCCCCCCCCCCCCCCCCTTCCCCCCCCCCCCCCCTAGACCCCTTCCCCACCTGAGCCATTTGCGATCATACAGGACCTCTGGCCTTCTTCATGAATACCATGCTTCCCCGTCCCTGTCCTTGCATGTCCATCCCTTCCCCCCCCCCCCCCCCCCCCCTGCCCCCCCCCCCCCCCCCCCCCTCCCCCCCCCCCTCCTTCCCCTAGCCCCCCCCCCCCACCCCCTATACCCCTCCCCCACCTGAGCCATTTGCTATCTACAAGGACCTCTGTCTCCTCATTACTATGTTACCGCGTCCCGGCCCTTGCATCCATCCCTGCCCCCCCCCCCCCCCCCTTTCCCTCCCCCCCGCCTCCCCCCTCCCCCCCTAGACCCCCCCCCCCCCCCCTAGACCCCTTCCCCCACCTGAGCCCATGTGCTATCATACAGAGGACCTCGCCTTCTTCATGACCATGCTTACCCGTCCCTCTTCCCCTTGCATAGTCCATCCTGCCCTTGCAGTCCATCCCGGCCCTTTGCAAGTCCCTCCCTGCCCCCCCCCCCCCCCCTTCCCCCCCCCCCCCCCCTAGACCCCTCCCCCACCTGAGCCCATTTGATATCATACAGAGACCTCTGGCCTTCTTCATGACCATGCTTACCCGTTCCTTTCCCTTGCAGTCCATCCCTGCCCCCCCCCCCCCCCCCCCCTCCGCCCCCCCCCCCCCCCCTAGCCCCCCCCCCCCCCCCCTAGACCCCTCCCCCACCTGAGCCATTTGCTATCATACAGAGGACCTCTGGCCTTCTTCATGACCATGCTTACCCGTCCCTGCCCTTGCAGTCCATCCCTGCCCCCCCCCCCCCCCCCCCCCCCCCCCCCCCCCCCCCCCCTAGAACCCCCCCCCCCCCCCTGACCGCCCCCCACCTGAGCCATTTGCTATCATAACAGATACCTTCTTGTCTTCCTCATGAACTATGCTTCCCGTCCCCTCGCCCTTGCAATGTCCATCCCTGCCCCCCCCCCCCCCCCCTTTCCCCCCCCCCTCCCCCCTCCCCCCCTAGAACCCCCCCCCCCCCCCCCCTAAACCTCCTCCCACCTGAGTCCATTTGCTATCATACGAGGACCCTCTGGCCTTCTTCCTGACCATGCTTACCCGTCCTGCCCCTTGCATCCATCCCCGCCCGTGCAGTCCATCCCTGCCCCCCCCCCCCGCCCCCCCCCCCCCTATCCCCCCCACCCCCCCCCCTAGACCCCTCCCCACCTGAGCCATTTGGCTATCATACAGAGACGCTCTGGCCTTCTTCATGACCATGCTTACCCGTCCTTTTGCCCTTGCAGTCCATCCTGCCCCCCCCCCCCCCCCCCCTCCCACCCCCCCCCCCCCCCCCCCTACCTAGGCCCCCCCCCCCCCCCCCCTAAGACCCTCCCCCACCGGAGCCATTTGCATCATCCGAGGACCTCTGTCTTCCTCATGACTATGCTTACCCGTCCCTCCCCCTACCCGTCCCTTACCCGTCCCTGCCCTTGCAGTCATCCTGCCCCCCCCCCCCCCCCTTTCCCCCCCCGCCCCCCCCTCCACCCCCTAGACCCCCCCACCCGACCCCCCCCCCCCCCCTAGACCAGAGACCCCTCCCGCACCTGAGCCATTTGCTATCATACAGAGGACTCTGGCTTCTTCATGACCATGCTTTTACCCGTCCCTGCCTTGCAGTCATACCCGTGCCCCCCCCCCCCGCCCCCCCCCCCCCCCCAACCCCCCTAGACCCCCCCCCCTACCCCCCTATACCCCCCCCCCCCCCCTAACCCCTCCCCCACCTTGCCATTCGATCATACATAGACCATCTTTGCCTCTCTGACCATGCTTACCCGTCCCTGCCTCTTTGCAGTCCATCCTGCCCTTGCAGTCCATCCCCCCCCCCCCCACCACCCCCTTTCCCCCCCCCCACCCCCCCCCATCACCCCCTTCCGCCCCTCCACCCCCAGACCCCTCCCCCACCTGAAGCCATTTGCTATCATACAGAGACCTCTGGCCGTCTTCCATGACCATGCTTACCCGTCCTTTTGCCCTTGCAGTCCATCCCTGCCCGCCGCCCCCCCCCCCCCTCTCCCCCCCCCCCCCCCCCCCCTAGGCCCCCCCCCCCCCCCCTAGACCCTCCCCCACCTGAGCCATTTGCTATCATAAAGAGGACCTCTGGTCTTCCTCATGACTATGCTTCCCGTCCCTGCCCTTGCAGTCCCTCCCTGGCCCACCCCCCCCCCCCCCTGCAGTCCATCATCCCTGCCCCCCC
>JACBWV010000747.1:904726-927001 GCA_013435795.1 Chlamydomonas sp. ICE-L | reverse complement strand
CTCACTTCCATTACAGCTGTGGATAAGCGTCATATACATTGCAAACTCCTCATTTTCAATTACCAAGCCACAGCTGTTGTGAAATGAAATAAAGCTTATCCATCTAATTCCTCATAACTTCCATTCACAGTGGATAAAGCATCATACATCTCATCCGCATTGGCTTTCTACTAAAAATGAACATAAAGCTATATCCATCTCATCCTAAATGAAATAAAGCCATAACCATCTCATTCCTCATTCACTGCCATTCACAGATTGTGGAGAAAGCTATATCCATGCATGCATCACTCACTTCCATTCCACAGATTGTTGATAAAGTCATATCTTCACTCATTTCACTTCATTCAAGATCGTGGTAAAGCTAGAGCCATCTCATCCTCATTCACTTCCCAATTCACAGCTTGTTGATAAAGCATAATCCATCTCATTCCTCATTAATCCATTCACAGCTTGTGGATACTTTACAGATAAAGCTAACCCTCTCATTCCTTCTTTAACTTCCATTTCACCGCTCGTGGATAAAGCTATATCCATCTAATTCCTCATGGCTAAAAATTGAAATAAAAGCTATATCAACTCTCATCCTAAATTGAAATTAAAGCTAATCCATCTCTTCCTCATCACTTCATTCACGCTGATGGATAAAGCTATACTCCATCTCATTTCATTCATTTCTTCCCATTCACAGAGTGGAACAGCTCACCATCTCACCTCATTCACTTCCATATCAGCGGTGGAATAAAGCATATCCATTCACTCATCATTCATTCCATTAAAAGCTTGTGGATTAAGCTATAGATCCATCTTCAATTACTCGTCCTTCCAGTCACAGCTGTGGATAAAAGCCGTACCATATCCATCCCATTCACTTCCATTCAAGCTTGTGGATTTAAAGCTATATCCATCTCATTCTCAGTCACTTCATCACAGTTGTGGATAAAGCTATGTACTCTCATTCCTCATGGCTAAAAAATACAATTATTCATATTCACTCCATTCACTGGGTGTCGATAAAGCTAGATCCATAGAAGTATCCTCACTCTCAGTTCCATCACAGCTTTTGGCTAAAGCTATATCCATTCTTCCTCATTCATCCATCAACAGTTGTGGGAAAGCTATATCCATTCCAGGCCTCTTTCCACTTCCATTCAGCAGCCTTGTTGGATAAGTATATCCATCTCTTCCTCAGCCAATTCCCATTCACTGCTTGTTGATAAAGCCTATATACATCTAGCCGTTCCTCATTGGCTGAAAATATTGAAATAAGCTAGTATCGATCGTCATTCCTAAATTTGAATAAGGCATACCATCTTCATTCCTCAGTGTCACTTCCAGTCACATCTTAGGATTAAAGCTATATCGAATCTCATTCCTCATTTACTTCCATTCAACAGGCTTGCTGGAATAAGCTATATCCATCTCATCCTCATTCACTTCCATCAAGCTTTGTGGTAAAGCTATATCCCATTCAGTCCTATATCACGTCCATTCACAGCGGGGATCTAAAGCTAATCAATCTCATTCTCATCACTTCCCTCCACAGTTGCTGGTGGAAAAGGATTCCACCTCATTCCGCATTCATTCCATTCCCAACAGCTTGGGGATATAAGCATATCCACTCATTTCCCTCATTCACTTCCAATTCACAGCGTGTTTGATGAAGGATATCTATATCATTCTCATTCACTCCATTCAAGGCTGGGGGATAAAGCTCTATCATCTCATCCCTTCACTTCCATCCAAGGCTTTTGAAAAAAGCGTGTGGGATAAAGTCTATATCCAGATCCATTTCACATTCACCTTCCATTCCCAGTTGTGGAGTAAGACTGTATCCATCTCATTCCTTCATCACTTCCATAACAGCTTGTGGACTAAAAACGATATCCATTGCTCCATTACTCATGCACTTCCGTTCGACAGGCTTGGGATTTAAACTAGATCATCTCAGTCCTCATTGGCTAAAATTGAAATCAAAAGCTATATCCATCTCATTCAAAGTGAAATAAAGGTGTATATTCCATCTATTTCCTCATTTCACTTCCATTTACAGCTTGTGGATAAAGCTATATCCATTGCATTCTCATTTCACTTCACATCAAAGCTTGGTGATAAAGCTTATCAATATCATTCCTCCATTGCATTCCAGTCACAGCTTGGGGATTTGAAGCTATATCCATCTCAATGCCTCATTCACGTTCCATTAAGCGTGTGATAAAGCGATATCCATCTCATTCCTTTTCAACTTCTCGATGCACAGATTGTGGATAAAGCTATTCATCTTCATTCTCAGTGGCTCAAATATTGAAATAAAGCGTATCCATCTCATACTCTAAATTAAATAAAGGCTATTAGTCCCATCTCATCCCATTCACTTATCATTCACAGCTGATGGATAAAGCTATATCCTATCTAATTTCTGCATTTGACGTTCAATTCACAGCTTGTGGATATTAAGCTTATCCATTCATTCCTCATTCACTTCCATTCAAAGCTTGTGGATTAAACTATATCATCTATTCCTTCATTCCACTTCATTCACAGCTTGTGGATCAAGCTATACCATCCATGTCCTCCATGCTACTTCCAGTTCACAGCTTGTTGGAATAAAGCTTATCCATCTCTATTCTCTCATTCAACTTCCAGTTCAAGGCTGGGTAATAGCCTAGACCATGTCTCAGTCTCTCATTAACTTCCATTCACAGCGTTGTGATAATAGCTATATCTATCTTCATTCCTCATTCACTTCCAATTCACATGGTAGGGGGGGTATACAAGGCTATACCATCTCATTTGCCTACTGTCATTCCATTCACAGCTTGTGGATGAGTATAAAGCTAGATCATCAGTCCTCAGGTCACTTCCATTACAGCTTGTGGATTGTAAAGCTGTAGCGATGCTATTTCCTCCTACTTCCATTCACAGCTTGGGATAGAATATATCCATCTCATGATCCTCATTCACTGTCAATTCACAGATTGGGGATAAAGCTGATAAAGCGCTATCCCATCGCATTCTCATTGGCTAAAAATGAATGAAAGGATGACCATATCATTCCTAAATTGAAATAAAGGTGATCCATCTTTCATGACATCAGCTTCCATTTACAGCATTGTGGAATCTAGAGTATAATACATTTGCATTCCTTATTTCCACCCGTCCATCATCAGCTGGTGATAAAAGCTATAGCCATCTCATTCCTCATTCAACGTGCCATTACAGCTTGCTGGATAGTTAAAATGTCTTATTCCATTCATTATCCTCATTGGCCTAAAAAAATTGAAAAAATTAAAGCTATATCCATCGAATTCCACATTGATAATAAAGCTATATCCACTCTCATGCCTGGCATTTCCCTTACCCATTTACAGCGTTGTGGATAAAGCGTATATCCAGTGCATTCCTCATCACTTCCATTCACAGCTTGTTGATAAAAGCTATCTCCTATCTTCAGTCTGTCATTCTACTCCATTCACAGCTTGGGGATTAAAGCATATCCATCTCCTGTCTCATTTCATTACCAATTCACAGCTGTGGATTTAAAATGCTGATGCGTCCTCTCATTCCTCATTCACTTCCATTCAGATAGCTTGTGGAATAAAGCTATATCCACTCATCCTTCATTCACTTTCCATTCAAGCTTGTGGATAAGAGCATATCCATCTCATCCTCATGGCTCTGTAAAAATTGAAAATAAAGCTTTATAGTCCATCTCATTCCAAATTGAAATAACGCTATATCCATTCAGTCCTACAGTCACTTCCATTCACAAGCTTATGGATAAAGTATTACCATATGATTCCTTCATTTACTCCATTCACCGCTTTGGGATAAAGCTATATCCATCTCATCCTCATTCACGTCCATTCACAGCTTTTGGATAAAAAGCTATAGCCATTTATCACTCCCTCATCTACTTCCATTCATCAGGCTTAGTGGTTAAGATATCTCCATCTCCCTCATCGCACTTCCATTAAACAGCTTTGTGGGAGATTAAAGCGATCATATCATTCTCAGTAATTCACATTACAGCTTGTGGAATAAAGATATTATCCATTGCATCCTATTCACGGTCCATTCACAGCTTGTGGAATTAAAAGCTAATCCATATCATTCCTCATTGGCGAAAAATTGAAATAAAGCTTATATTCCATTCATTCCTTAAATTGAAAGCAAGCTATTATCCTATCTATTCCTCTTCACTTCAATTCACAGCTTGTGCGATAAAGCGTCTATCAATCTCATTCCTCATTCACTTCCCATTCCCCAGCTGTGGATAAATGCGTATCATACGTCATTACCTCATTCATCTTTCCATTCCAGCGGTGGGATAACGCTTAGCAACATCTCATTCCTCTTGGCTTAAATAAATGTGAATATAAAGCGAGACTCCATCTCAGTCCTAAAGTGAAATAACGCTATATCCATCTCAATTGCCTCATCACTTTCCTGTACAGCTGGTGGATATAAAGCTATATCCATGCATTCCTTCATGTCACTCAATGCAACAGATTGGGATAAAGCTATATCCATTCCATTTCCTCAATTGGCTAAAAATTGAAATAAAGCTAGTTCCATGAATTCTCCGAAATGAAAATAAATATAAACGCTAATCCCTCTCATTCTCATTCACGTCACATGCCAGCCAGGCTTGTGGATTATAAGCTATATCCCACTCGTAATTCCTCATTCACGTCCATTCACAGATTGTGGATAAAGACTATATCCCTTTCATCCGATTGGCCTTAAAAAATTGGAGTTAAAAAGCTATATCCATCTCATTCCTAATGAAATAAAGCATGTCCTGCATCCTCATTCACTTTTGTTTTGTTTGTTTTCCATTCACAGCTCTGTGGAGTAAAGCTATATCCATATATATCCATTCTTCCTCATCACCCATGCACAGCTTGTTGATAAAAGCCATATAATCTCATTCCTTCATTCACTGCCATAACAGCTTGTGGATAAAGCGATATCCATCTCATTCCTATTTACTTCCATTCACAGCTTGTGTTAAAGCTGTATCCATCGCATTCCTCATTCCATTCCATTCACAGTTGTGGAGAAAGCGATATCCATCTCATTCCGCATTCACTTCCATTAACGCTTGTGCGGATAAAGCTTATCCAATGGCATTCCTCATTCATTCCAATTCACAGCTTGTGATTCAAGCTATATCCATCTCATTCCTCATTAACTCCATTCACAGCTTGTGGATATAACGCTATATCATTCATTCCTATGGCTAAAAATTGAAAATAAAGCTATTCCATCTCATTCTAATTGAAATATAAGCTATATTCCATTCATTCGCATTCACTTCATGCACAGCTTTGTGGAAAAGCTATAGCCATCTCATTCCTCATTCACTCCATTCACAGCTTGTGGATTTTTAAAGCAGATCCATCTTATCCTCATTGGCTAAAAATTGAAAATAAGAGCTATATCCATTCTTCCTAAAGTGAAAAATAACGCTATAATCAATTCATTCCTCATTCACTTCCATCCACAGCTTGTGGATAAATAAAGTATATCATTGTGCATTCCTCACTTACTTCCATTCACAGTGTTGATAAAGATATATCCATATCATTCTCATTCACCTTCCATCAAAGCTTGTGGATAAAGCTAAGCCATATCATTCCTCATTGGCTAAAATTGAAATTTAAGCTATATCAATCTCATTCAGAAATGAAATAAAGCTATATCCATTCATTCCTCATTCACTTCCATTTACGCTTGGGATAAAGCTATAATTCCTTGCATTCCTCATTCACTTCCCATTCAAAGCTGTTGATAAAGGATATCCATCTCATTACATCATTCCTTCCATCACAAGCTGTGGATAAGCATATCCATCTAATTCTCTTTCACTTCCATCACAGCTTGTGGATAAACGCTATATCCATCTCACTATTAACTTCCTTCACTGGTGTGGAGAAAGTATATCCATATCATCCTCATTCACTTCCATTCCAGCTTGTGGATAAACTATCTATCTCATCTCCTCAGTCACTCCACACAGCTGTGGATAAAGCTATATCCATCTCATCATTTTCACTTCCATCACAGATTGTGGATAAAGCATATCAATCTCATTCATCATTCACTTCCATTAACCAGCTGTGGATAAGCTGTATCCATATCATCTCATTTCACTTCCATCAGCTTGGGATAAAGCTATATACATCTCATTCCTCATTCACTTCATTCACAGCTTGTGGGATAAATAAAGATCTATCCATCTCATTTCCTTGGTAAAAATGCCATAAAGCTAATCCAATCTCATTCCAAATTGAAATAAAAGTATATCCATTATTCTCATCACTTACATCAACAGCTTATCGGAAAAAGCTATATCCAGCTCATTCCTCATTTACTTCCATCACAGCTCGGATAAAAGCTAATCATTATCATTCATCAGTTCAATTCTATTTCACAGCTGCTTGTGGAGATTAAAGCTGATATCATTCATTCTAATTCACTTCCATTCACAGGCTTGGGACTAAGCTATATCCATCTCATTCCTCATTAACTTCCATTCCACAGCTTGTGGATAAAGCTATTTATCAATCGATTCCTCATTCACTTCCATTCACGCTTGTGGGGTAAAGCTAATCCATCTCATTCCTCATTCAATTCCATTTTACAGCTGGGATAAAAGCTATATATATCTTATCCTCATCAATTCCATCCACAGCTTGTGGATAAAACGCTTATATCCATCTCATTCCCTCTTCACGTCCCTTCACCAAGCTTGTGGATTAAAGCTATAGCCATCTCATTCACTCATTCATTCCATTCAAAGCTTGTGGATCAAAGCTGTATCCATTCATTCCTCAGTCACAATCCCATTCCGCCTTGTGGATAAAAACGATATCCATCTCATTTCCTCATTCACTTCATTCACAGCTTGTGGATAAAGTAATCCCATCTCTTCTCATTGGCCTAAAAAATGAAAATATAAAGCTATTCCCATCTCATCCTAAATTGAAATAAAGCTAGATCCAGTCTTCTCATTCAACTTCCATCTTACAGCGTGGGGATAAAGCTATAGCCATTGCATTTCCTCATTCACTTCATCACAGCTGTTTCGATTAAAAGCTATGATATCCATTCCTCATTCACCCATTCACAGATGTGGATTTAAAGCTATATCCATCTCATTCCTCCATTGGACTAAAAAATGAAATAAAGCTATATCCATCTCCATTCCTCTATCACTTCAATTTCACAGATGATGGATAACGCCTATATCCATTGCATTCCTCTATTCCCTTCAATTCACAGCTGATGACTAAAGCTAATCCATCCATTTCCTCATTCACTTCCTTCACAGTATTGTGGAATAAAGCTAAATAAAGCGATATCCATCTCATTCCTCATTCAACTTCCATTCACAAGCTTGTGGAATTAAAGCTATATCACTCTCCAATTTTTCCTAAGTAACTGCGATCACAGCCTTGGGGATAAGCTAGATCATCTCAATTCCGCAGTCCTTCCATCACAGCTTGTGGAATAAGCTATAGACATTATTCCCACTCACTTCCATAAGCTTGTGGATAAAGCATATCCATATCATTCTCATTGGCTAACAATGAAAAAAAAGCCATATCAATCTCATTCCTAATTGAAATAAAGCTAGATCCATCTCATTCCTCATTTCACTTGCATTCACAGATTAGGAAAAGCTTTATATCAATAATTCATCACTTACTTCCTTCACAGCTTGTGGCTAAAGCATATCCCATCTCATTCCTCATTCACTTCCTTCAAAGCTTGATGGATAAATGCTCTCACATCATCTTCATTTCCTATTCACTTCCTTCACAGCTTGTGGAAAGCTATCTCCATCGTAATTCCTCATTCATTCAATTCACAGCGATTTGGATAAAGCTATATCATATTATTCCTCCTTCACAATCCATTCACAGCTTGGGGAAAAAGCAGTATCCATCTCATTCCTCAATTCACTTACATTGAACAGCTTGTGGAGGAAAGCTATTCATCTCATTCCTGCATTCCATTCCATTCACAGCTTGTGGATAAAGCTATATCAATTGCATTCATCATTCACTTTCCTCACAGCTTGTTATCAAAGCTATATCCTCTCATCTATTCACTTCATTCAAGCTTGGGATAAAGCGATATCCATCTCATTCACTCATTGGATAAAAATTGAAAAATACAGCTATTCCATCTCATTCCTAACTTGGAAAAAATAAAGTAGATCCCATATCATCCTCATTCACTCATTCACAGCTTGTGGAGGATAAAAGCTAGATCCATTTCATTCCTCATTTTCCAACTTCCATTCACAGCTTGTGGATAATTTAAGCTATGATCCATCATTCTCATTGGCTCAAAAATTGAAATAAAGGCTATCCATTCATTCCTAAATTGAAATAAAAGGCTTATCCATCTAATTCCCTTCATTCCATCACAGATGGGATAAAGTAATCCCTTGAATTCCTCATTACTTCCATTCACAGCTTTGTTGATAAAGCTATATCCATCTCATTTCTTTCACTTCCATTCACAGCTTGTGGCTAAGCTCAGAGCCATCCTCATTCCTCATTGCTAAAAAATTGAAATTATAAGCTAATCCATCTCATCCCTACTTGAAAAAAGCTATATCATCTCATTCCTCATTCACTGCCATTGACACGCTTGTGGATAAAGCTTATCATGACATCCTCATTCACTGCATTCACAGCTTGTTGATAAAGCTATATTCCATTCATTCCTACATCTCATTCCAGTCAACAGATTGTGGATAAAGCTATATCCATTCTCCATCCTCTTCACTCCATTCACAGCTTGGGTAAAGCTATATCCATCTCATCCCATTCACTTTCCATCACTGATTGTGATTTAAAGGACTTATCCATATCATACATCACTTCCATTCACAGATTGTGGATTAAGCTATTATCCATTCATTCCTCATTTCACTTCCATCACAGCTTGTGGATAAAGACTATATCCATTCATTCCTTCACCTTCCATTCACAGAAGATTGTGATAAACTATATCCATTCTCATCCCATTCACTTCCATTCAAAGCCGTGGATAACGCGTGTATCCATCCATTCCTCATTAACGTCCCATTCACAGCGCTTGTGTGGACTAAAGACTATATCCATCTCATTCCTTCCTGCACTGTCTTCACAGATGGGGGATAAAGCTCTATACATCTCATGTGCTCATTGGCTACAAAATGGACAGAAAAGCTCTATCATCTCATCCCAAATTGAAATAAAAGCTATATCCATCTACATTCCTCTTCATTCCCAAAATTTACACAGGCTTATGGATAACGGCTATATCATCTCATTCTCATTTACTTCCATCCAAGATTGTGGATATTATAAAGCTATATCCATCTCATTCTCATTAACTTCCAATTCACAGCTTGTGGATAAAGCTATATCCATCTCATCCTCATTCACTTCCATTCAACGCTGGTGGGATTAAAGCTATATCCATCCCATTCCTCATTCCCTTCCATTCACAGCTTGTGGATTATAAAGCTATATCATCTATTCCTCATTCACGTCCATTCACAGCTTGTGGATTAAAAGCTTATATCATCTCATTCCTCATTCCAATTCCATTCACAGCTTGTGGACTAAAGCTATATTATTTCTTCCTCATCAATTTCCATTCAAGCGTGGGATAAGCTATATCCATATCATTCCTATTTCACTTCCATCACGACTGTGGATAAAGCTCGCTCCATTATCCTCATTCAATTCCATCACAGCTGGGATACAGCTATCCATTTCATCCCTCATTCACTTCCATTCACAGCTTGGATTAAAAAACGATATCCATACTCATTCCTCATTCAATTCCATTCAAGCTTGTGGAGATAAAGCGATACCATCTATTCCTCATTGGGATTAACTAAAAATGAAATAAAAGCTCTTATCATTCATTCCAAATTGAAATAAAGTATATCCATCCCTTTCTCATTCACTTCCATTTACAGCTGAGGGATAACGCTATAGCCATTGCATTCCTCATTCCACTACCATTCACAGCTGTTGATATATAAAAGTAATCCATTCATTCCTCATTACCTTCCAGTCACAGGCTTGTGGATTAAAGCTTATCCATCTCATTCCTCATTGGCCTAAAAATTGAAATAAAGTATATCCATCTATTCCTCTTTCACTTTCCATTCACAGATTGTGGATTTAAAGCTATATCATTGCATTCCTCATCATTACAGTAAAGCTGTGATTTAAAGATTTATCCATGCTCATTCCTCATTCACGTCCATTCACAGATTGTGGTAAAGCTATTATCCATCTCATTCTTCATCACTTCCATTCACAGCTGTGGATAAAAAAACAGCTATATCCTCTCATTCATCATTCACTTCATTCACAGCTTGTGGATAAAGTATATCCATCACCTCATTCACTTCCATTCAAAGCTTGTGGATAAAGAGTACATCCATCTCATTCCCATTCACTTTCCATTCAAAGCTTGTGGCTAAAGCTCTATCCATCTCATCCCTCATTGGCTAAAAAGTAAAATAAAGCTATATCAATCTATTCCAAATTGAAATAAAGTATATCATCAATTCCTCATTCACCTTCCATCACAGCTTATGGATAATGCTAATCATCTCATCCTCATTTACTTCCATTTTTGCGTCTTCACAGCTTGGATAAGCCAACCATCTCATTCCTCATTCACTTCCATTCACAGCCTTGTGGAAAAGGATATCCATTCATTCTCATCACTTCTTCACAGCTTGTGGAATAAAGACTATATCCATATCATTTCCTCATTCAATGCAATTCACCAGCTCGGTTGGATTAAAGCTGTATCCATCTCATTCCTCATTGTTCATTCCATTTACAGATTGGGCTAAAAGTATATCCATTGCATCCTCATTCACTTCCCTTCCACAGCTTGATGGCTAAAAGCTATATCCCATCTCATCCTATTGGACTAAAAATTTGAATAAAGGTATATCCCATCTCACCCTAAATTGAAATAAAGCTATATCCATCTCATTTCTCATTCACTCCTTCACGCTTGTGGAGAAAGCTATTATCCATTCATTCCTCATTCACTTCCATTCACGCTTGTGGATAAAAGCTTATATCCATTCATTCTCATGGCTATTAAAAAAATGAATAAAGCGATAGCCTCTCATTCCGTAAATTGTAAATAAAGCGATTATCAATCTCATTCCTACCTGCACTTCCATTCACCGCTTGTGGATAAAGCTATACCATCTATTCCTCATTCACTCCATTCACAGCTTGTGGATTTAATAAAGCGATATACCTCTATTCCTCCTTGGCTAAAATGAAAATAAAAGTATATCATCTTCCATTCCTAAATTGAAATAAAGTATATCCATCTCCTTCCTCATTCACTTTCCATTCCCAGCTTGTGGATTAAAATAAAGATATACCATGGCATTTCATTCAATTCTATCCACGCTTGTGGATAAAGCTATATCCATCTCATTCCTCATTGGCTAAAAATTGAAATAAAGCTATATCCATCTCATTCCTAAATTGAAATAAAGCTATATCCATCTCATTCCTCATTCACTTCCATTCACAGCTTGTGGATAAAGCTATATCCATCTCATTCCTCATTCATTCCATTCCAAAGCTTGTGATAAAAGCTAGATCCACTCATTCCTTCATTGGCTTAAAAATGAAATAAAGCGATATCCATCTCATTCCTAAATTGAAATAAAGCTATGTCCATCTCATTCCTCATTCACTTCCATCCACAGCTTGTGGATAAAGCTATATCCATCTCATTCCTCATTCACTTCCATTCACAGCTTGTTGATAAAGCATATCCATTATTCTCATCTACTTCCATTCACAGCTTGTGGGATTAAAGATATATCCATCTATTCTCAGTCCACTTCCATTCACAGCTGTGGATAAAGGATATATCCATCTCATTCCTCATTCACTTCATTCACAGCTTGTGGATAAAAGCTATTCCATCTCTTCCTCATTTCACTTCATTCCACAGGCTGGGGATTAGCTGTATCCATCTCATTCTCATTCACTTCCATCACAGCTTGTGATAAAACTATATCATCTATTTCATTCATTCAATCACAGCTTGTGGATAAGCTATATCATCTCATCCTCATTGCTAAAAATTTGAAATAAGACTTGTTATCATCTCATTCCCATCAATTCCATTCAAGCTTGTGGATAAAATATATCCATCTCATTCCTATTCATTCCATTCACAGCTCGTGGATAAAGCTATATCCATATCATTCCTCATGGCTAAAAATTGAAAAAAAGCATATCCATTCATTCCGAAAGTGATTAAAAAGCTATATCCATCTTTTCCTCAGTCACTTTACATTTACAGCTGTGGATAAACTATATCATTCATTCATCATTCATTCTCCACAGCTTGTTGATAAAGCTATATCCATCTCATTCCTCATTCACTTCCATTCACAGCTTGTGGATAAAGCTATATCCATCTCATTCCTCATTGGCTAAAAATTGAAATAAAGCTATATCCATCTCATTCCTAAATTGAAATAAAGCTATATCCATCTCATTCCTTCTTTCACTTTCATTCCACAGATTGTGGATACCAAGCTATATCCATTGGCATCCTCCTTCACTCCATTCACAGCTGTTGATAATAAAGCTATATCCATCATCATTCTAATTCACTTCCATTCACAGGATTGTGGGATAAAGCTATATCAATCTCATTCTCAGTAATCCATTCACAGCTGGTGACTAAAGCATATTATCTCATTCCTCATTCACTTCCAGTCACAAGTTGTGGAGGATAAAGCATTCCATCTCATCTCTTCACTTACATTCCACAGTTTGTGGATAACCGCTATATCATCTATTCCTCATTGGTTAAAAATTGAAATCAGCTATATCCATCTCATTCCTAAAATTGAAATAAAGCTATATCATCATTCCCTCATCCTTCATTTAAGCTATGGATAAAGCGATATCCATCTCATTCCTCATTATTTACTTACATTCACAGTGTGGAATAAGCTATATTCCATCGATTCCTCATTCACTTCATTCAACAGCTTGTGGATAAAAGTATATCCCATCTCATTCCTCATCCATCCATTCAAAGCTGTGGATTAAAGCACTACCCAATCTCATTTTCATTCACTTCCATTCAAAGCTTGGGATAAAGCTGTTCATCTCCTGCCTCATTCCACTTTCCATTTACAGTTGTGTAAAGCATATCCATTGCATTCCTCCATTCACTCCTCACAGCTTGTGGATAAAGCTATATCCATCTCATTCCTCATTGGCTAAAAATTGAAATAAAGCTATATCCATCTCATTCCTAAATTGAAATAAAGCTATATCCATCTCATTCCTCATTCACTTCCATTCACAGCTTGTGGATAAAGCTATATCCATCTCATTCCTCATTCACTTCCATTCACAGCTTGTGGATAAAGCTATATCCATCTCATTCCTCATTGGCTAAAAATTGAAATAAAGCTATATCCATCTCATTCCTAAATTGAAATAAAGCTATATCCATCTCATTCCTCATTCACTTCCATTCACAGCTTGTGGATAAAGCTATATCCATTGCATTCCTCATTCACTTCCATTCACAGCTTGTGGATAAAGCTATATCCATCATGTCCTCATTGGCTAAAAATTGCAATAAAGCTATATCATTCATTCCTAAATTGAAATAAGCTTATCCATCTCATCCTCATTCACTCCATTACAGCTGTGGATAAAGCTATATCCATCTCATTCCTCATTCACTTCCATTCACAGCTTGTGGATAAAGCTATATCCATCTCATTCCTCATTGGCTAAAAATTGAAATAAAGCTATATCCATCTCATTCCTAAATTGAAATAAAGCTATGTCCATCTCATTCCTCATTCACTTCCATTCACAGCTTGTGGATAAAGCTATATCCATCTATTCCTCATTCACTTCCATTCACAGCTTGTTGATAAAGCTATATCCATCTCATTCCTCATTCACTTCCATTCACAGCTTGTGGATAAAGCTATATCCATCTCATTCCTCATTCACTTCCATTCACAGCTTGTGGATAAAGCTATATCCATCTCATTCCTCATTCACTTCATTTCAAGTTGTGGATAAAGCTAGATCTATTCATTCCTCTTTTCACTTCTTCACAGCTTTTTGGATAAAGGCTATATCCCATCTCCAGTCCTCATTCACTCTCACAGCCTGTGGATTAAAGCTGTATCATTCTCATTCTCATTCACTCCATTCAAAGCTTGTGGGATATACTATTCATCTCATTCCTGCATTCACTGCCATTCACAGCTTGTGGATAAAGTATATCCATTCTCATTCCTCATGGTCTTTTTTAAAAATTGAAATAAAGGCTATATCCATTTCATTCCTAAATTGAACTAAAGTATAGCCAGATCTCATTCCTTATTCCTTCCATTAACAGTTATGGATAAAGACTATATCCATCTCATTCCTCATTTATTCCATTCACAGCTTGTGGATAAAGCTATATTCCATATATTCCTCTTCACTTCCATAACAGCTTGTGGATAAGCTATATACATCGAATTCCTATTCACTTCCATTCCAGCTTGTGATAAAGTATATACATCTCATTCCTCATTCACTCCATTCACAGTTGTGGATAAAGTATCATCACATCTCATTTCCTCTTCAATTCCATTCAAGCTTGTGGATAAAGTGTATCCATCGCTCATTCCTCATTCACTTCAATCAAACTTGTGGAGAGAAAGCTATATCCTTCATTCCTCATTCCTTCCATTACAGCGTGTTGGTAAAAGCTATATCCATTCAGTCACTCATTGGTGACAATTAAAAATAATAAAGCTATATCCATATCATTTCTAAATTGAAAATAAAGCTATACCATCTCATTCCCATTCACTTAATTCACAGCTTTGTGGATAAGCTTATCATCTCATCCTCATTCACTTCCGATTCACAGATTGTGGATAAGCTGTATCCATTCCTCATTCCCATCATTCCATTTACAGCTTGTGGATAAGTAGATCCATTTGCACCTCTTCACTTTACCATTAACAGCGTGTCGTAAGCATATCCATCTCATTCCTCATTGGTACAAATTGAAATAAAGCTATATCCATCTAATCCTAATTCTGAAATAAAGCTACATCCATCTCAGTTTCCTCTTCAATTCATTCACACTTGTGGATAAAGCTATATCCATCTATTCCTTCATTTCCTTCCTTCCCAGTTGTGGATAAAGCTAGCTCCAGCTATTCCTCATTGGCTAAAAATTGAAAAATAAAAGATATTAATCCATCTCATTCCTAAATGTGAAAATAAAGCTATATCATCTCTCCTCGCACTTCCATTCAATGCTTGTGGTAAGCTATATCCATCGCATTCCTTCTTCACTTCCATTCACAGCTTTGGATAGCTATTCCTCTCATTCCGCGTCACTTTCCATTCAACAGCTCTTGTGGATAAAGCAATCCATCTCATTTTGCCTTTTCACTTCATTCACAGATTGTGGATAAAGCTATATCCATCTCATTCCTCATTCACTTCCATTCACAGCTTGTGGATAAAGCTATATCCATCTCATTCCTCATTGGCTAAAAATTGAAATAAAGCTATATCCATCTCATTCCTAAATTGAAATAAAGCTATATCCATCTCATTCCTTATTCACTTCCATTCACAGCTTATGGATAAAGCTATATCCATCTCATTCCTCATTTACTTCCATTCACAGCTTGTGGTAAAGCTGTATCCCTCTCATTCCTCATTCACTTTCCATCACAGCGTTGTGGATAAAGCTTATCCATCTCATTCCTCCTTCACTTCCAACTTCCACTTCCAGCTTGGTTATAAGCTATATCCATCTCATTCATTCCCTCATTCCTTTTCCATTCACAGCTTGTGATAAAGCTTATATCCATTGCTCATCTCATTCACTTCCATTCAAGCTTGTGTAGAAAGCTTATCAATCTACATTCCTCATTCACTTCCATTCAACAGCTTTGTTGATAAAGCTTATCCATCTCATGTCCTCATCCTTCCATTGCACAGCGTGGGATAGTCGCTATATCCACTCATTCCTCAGTGGCTTCAAAGTGAAATAAAGCTCTATCCCATCTCATTCCTAAATTGACATAAAGCTAATACCCATCTCATTCCTCAATTCACTTCCATTCACAGCTTTGTGGATAAAGCTATCTTCCATCTCATTCCTCATTCACTTTCCTTCACAGCTTGTTGTACAGCTAACCAGCTCATTCCTCATCAACTCCTTCACAGCCTTGTGGATAAAGCTATACCACTCATTTCCGCATTCCTTCATTCACACGCTGTTGATAAACTTATCCATCTCATTCCTCATTCCTTCCATTCACAGCTTGTGGATTAAGCTATATCCATCTCATTCCTCAGTCACTCCATTCACAGCTTTGTGATAAGCTGTATCCATCCGATTCCTCATTCACTTCCATCAATTCCATTCACCGCGTGGGGAGAAAGCTATATCCATCTCATTCCCTTTCACTTCCATGCCCGCTTGTGGATAAGCTATACTCCATCTCATTCCTCATGTGGGGTAAATTGAAATAAAGCTATATCCATCTCCTTCTAAATTTGACATAAGCTTACCATCTCATTCCTCCATTCACTTCCATTCACAATGGCTTGTGGATCAAGCTCCTATCCATCTCACTATCCTCCTCATTCACATTCATTCACGCGCTTGTGGATAAAGCATATCCTCTCATTCCTCATTGTCCGTAAAAATGACATAAAGCTATAACCATCGCATTCCTAAATTGAAATAAAGCTATATCCATCTCATTCCTCATTCACTTCCATTCACAGCTGTGATAAAGTCTATATTCCTCTCATTCCCTCCATTCCTTTCCTTCCCAGCTGTTATAAAAGCTATCTCCATCTCATTCCTCATTGGCTAAAAATTGAAATAAAGCTATATCCATCTCATTGCCTAAATTGAAATAAGTACCTATATCCATCTCGATATCCTCATTCCGTTCCCCCCATTTTACGCTTGTGGATAACGCTCATATCCATTGCATTCCTCATTTCACTTCAGTCACACTCTTGTTGATAAAGCTATTCCATCTCACCTCATTCACTTCCATTCATCCTGAGCTTGTGGTATAAAGCTATATCCATCTCATTTCCTCTTTCACTTTCCATTCACAGCTGTGGATAAAGCTATAATCCATCTCATTCCTCATTCACTTTCCCATTCAACCTCTTGTGATAAAGCTATACCCATCCTCGTCCTCATTCACTACTTCCATTCACAGCTGTGGATAAAGCTATATCCCATCTCATTCCCATTAACTTCCATTCACACTTGTGGTAAAGCATATCCATCTCATTCTTTTTCACTTCCTTCACAATAAAAAACTTGTGGTAAGCGATATTTCCATCGCATTCTCATTCACTTCATTCACACAGCCTGTGGATAAAGCTGTATCCATCTCAGTCCTCATTCACTTCCATTCACAGCTTGTGGATAAAGCTATATCCATCTCATTCCTCATTCACTTCCATTCACAGCTTGTGGATAAAGCTATATCCATCTCATTCCTCATTGGCTAAAAATGAAATACAGCGATATCCACTCTTCCTAACTGAAATAAAGCTATATCCATCTATTCCCCTCATTCACTCCATTCACACTTGTGGGATAAAGCTCTATTCCATCCATTCCCTCATTCACTTCCATTCACGCTTTGTTGATAATCTAATCCATCTCCTTCCTCATTCAACTCCATTCACAGCTTGTGGATAAAGCTATATCCGTCATCATTCCTCATTAACTTCCATTAACAGCGGTGGGATAAAGCTATATCCATCTCACTTCCCTTTCACTTCCATTTCACAGATTGTGGATAAATCTATATCCTCTCATTCCCCTCATTCATTCCATCACCAGCCTGTGGATTAAACTGTATCCATCTCATTTCCTCATTCACTTCCATTCACATCTTGTGGATACAGCTATACCATCTCAGTTTCCCTTTCCTCATCACTTCCTTCACATCTTGTGGATAAAGCTATATCCATCTCATTCCTCATTGGCTAAAAATTGAAATAAAGCTATATCCATCTCATTCCTAAATTGAAATAAAGCTATATCCATCTCATTCCTCATTCACTTCCATTCACAGCTTGTGGATAAAGCTATATCCATCTCATTCCTCATTCACTTCCATTCACGCTGTGGAATAAAGCATCCATCTCATTCTCAGTCGCTTCCCCCATTCACATACACTTGTGGATAAAAGCTATATCCATCTCATTCCCTCATTCATTCATTCACTGCTTGTTGATACAGCTATATCCATCTCATTCCTCATTCACTTTTTTCCAATTCACAGCTGTGGATAAGCTATCATCCATCTCTTCCTCATTCACTTCCATTCACAGATTTGTGGATAAAGCTATATCCCTCTCATTTCCTTTCACTTCCATTCACAGCTTGTGGATAAAGCTATATCCATCTCATTCCTCATTCACTTCCATTCACAGCTTGTGGATAAAGCTATATCCATCTCATTCCTCATTGGCTAAAAATTGAAATAAAGCTATATCCATCTCATTCCTAAATTGAAATAAAGCTATATCCATCTCATTCCTCATTCACTTCCATTCACAGCTTATGGATAAAGCTATATCCATCTCATTCCTCATTTACTTCCATTCACAGCTTGTGGATAAAGCTATATCCATCTCATATCTCATTGGCTAAATTGAAATAAGCGATATCCATCTCATTCCTCACTTGAAATTAAGCTATATCCATCTCATTCCTCATTCACTTCCATTCACAGCTTGTGGATAAAGCTATATCCATCTCATTCCTCTTCCCTTTCCATCACTATCTTTTGGATAAAGCTATTCCATCTCATTCCTCATTGGCTAAAAAGTGAATAAAGCTATAATCCTCTCATCCTAAATTGATACTAGATCCATCTCATTCCTCATTCCCTTTCACTTCCTTTTACAGCTTGTGTAAACCTATATCCATTGGCCATTCCTCATTCATTCCATTTCACACCGCTTGTTGATAAAGCCTATCCATCTCATTCCTCATTCACTTCCATTCACAGCTTGTGGATAAAGCTATATCCATCTCATTCCTCTTTCACTTCCATTCACAGCTTGTGGATAAAGCTATATCCATCTCATTCCTCATTCACTTCCATTCACAGCTTGTTGATAAAGCTATATCCATCTCATTCCTCATTCACTTCCATTCACAGCTTGTGGATAAAGCTATATCCATCTCATTCCTCATTCACTTCCATTCACAGCTTGTGGATAAAGCTATATCCATCTCATTCCTTTTCACTTCCATTCACAGATTGTGGATAAAGCTATATCCATCTCATTCCTCATTCACTTCCATTCACAGCCTGTGGATAAAGCTGTATCCATCTCATTCCTCATTCACTTCCATTCACAGCTTGTGGATAAAGCTATATCCATCTCATTCCTCATTCACTTCCATTCACAGCTTGTGGATAAAGCTATATCCATCTCATTCCTCATTGGCTAAAAATTGAAATAAAAGCGTATAATCCATCCTCATTCCTAAAGTGCAAATAAAGCTATAGTCCCATCTCCTCTTTCCTTCATTCCCTTTCCATTTCACAGTGCTTGATGATAAACTATCTCCATCTCATTCGCATTCACTACTTCCAATCACAGCTTGTGGATAAAGCTATAATCATCTCATTCCTCATTCCTTCCATTCACACTTGGTGGATAAGCTGATACTCCATCTCATTCGACCATCCATTCAGCGTCTCATTCACTGCTTGTGATAAAGCTATATCCATCTCAGTCCTCATCACTTCCATTCACAGCTTGTGGATAAAGCTATATCCATCTCATTCCTCATTCACTCCATCAACAAGCTTTGTGGAAAGCTATATCCATCTCATTCCTTTTCACTTCCATTCACAGATTGTGGATAAAGCTATATCCATCTCATTCCTCATTCACTTCCATTCACAGCTTGTGGATAAAGCTATATCCATCTCATTCCTCATTGGCTAAAAATTGAAATAAAGCTATATCCATCTCATTCCTAAATTGAAATAAAGCTATATCCATCTCATTCCTTATTCACTTCCATTCACAGCTTATGGATAAAGCTATATCCATCTCATTCCTCATTTACTTCCATTCACAGCTTGTGGATAAAGCTATATCCATCTCATTCCTCATTCACTTCCATTCAACAAGCTTGTTGATAAGCTATATCCATCTACATTCCTTCTCATCCCTTCCATGCACTGCTTGTTATAACGCATTCCATCTCATTCCTCATTCACTTCCATTCACAGCTTGTGGATAAAGCTATATCCATCTCATTCCTCATTCACTTCCATTCACAGCTTGTGGATAAAGCTATATCCATCTCATTCCTTTTCACTTCCATTCACAGATTGTGGATAAAGCTATATCCATCTCATTCCTCATTCACTTCCCATTCACACTTGTGGATAAAGCTATATTCCATCTCATCCTCATTGGCTAAAATTGAAATAAGCTAATATCCCTCTCAGTTCCTAAATTGACAGAAAGCTATATCCATCTCTTCTTGATTCACTTCCATTCACAGCTTATGGATAAAGCTATATCCATCTCATTCCTCATTTTCACTTCCATTCACAGCTTGTGGATAAAGCTAAATCCATCTCATTCCTCATTCACTTCCATTCACAGCTTGTGGATAAAGCTATATCCATCTCATTCCTCATTCACTTCCATTCACACTTGTTTGATAAAGCTATTCCTTATCATTCCGCATTCCACCTTTCCATTCACAGCTTGTGGATAAACTATAGCCATCTCATTCCTCATTCCCTATTTCACTTCCATTCACAGCGTGTTGATAAAGCTGTATCCATCTCATCCTCATTCACTTTTCCATTCAACACTTGTGGAGAAGCTATATTCCATCTCATTCCTCATTCACTTCCATTCACAGCTTGTGGATAAAGCTATATCCATCTCATTCCTCATTGGCTAAAAATTGAAATAAAGCTATATCCATCTCATTCCTAAATTGAAATAAAGCTATATCCATCTCATTCCTCATTCACTTCCATTCACAGCTTGTGGATAAAGCTATATCCATCTCATTCCTCATTCACTTCCATTCACAGCTTGTGGATAAAGCTATATCCATCTCATTCCTCATTCACTTCCATTCACAGCTTGTGGATAAAGCTATATCCATCTCATTCCTCATTCACTTCCATTCACAGCTTGTGGATAAAGCTATATCCATTGCATTCCTCATTCACTTCCATTCACAGCTTGTTGATAAAGCTATATCCATCTCATTCCTCATTCACTTCCATTCACAGCTTGTGGATAAAGCTATATCCATCTCATTCCTCATTCACTTCCATTCACAGCTTGTGGATAAAGCTATATCCATCTCATTCCTCATTCACTTCCATTCACAGCTTGTGGATAAAGCTATATCCATCTCATTCCTCATTGGCTAAAAATTGAAATAAAGCTATATCCATCTCATTCCTAAATTGAAATAAAGCTATATCCATCTCATTCCTCATTCACTTCCATTCACAGCTTGTGGATAAAGCTATATCCATCTCATTCCTCATTCACTTCCATTCACAGCTTGTGGATAAAGCTATATCCATCTCATTCCTCATTGGCTAAAAATTGAAATAAAGCTATATCCATCTCATTCCTAAATTGAAATAAAGCTATATCCATCTCATTCCTCATTCACTTCCATTCACAGCTTGTGGATAAAGCTATATCCATCTCATTCCTCATTCACTTCCATTCACAGCTTGTGGATAAAGCTATATCCATCTCATTCCTTCCACCTCCTTGGCCTAAAAATTGAACTAAAGCTATATCCACTCATTTTCCTAATTGAAAAAAGCTATAAAGCTATATCCATCTCATTCCTCATTCACTTCCATTTACAGCTTGTGGATAAAGCTATATCCATTGCATTCCTCATTCACTTCCATTCACAGCTTGTTGATAAAGCTATATCCATCTCATTCCTCATTCACTTTCCATTCCAAGCCTTGTGTATAAGTCTAGCTCCATCTCATTCCTCTTTCACTTTTCCCATCACAGCTGTGGATAAAGGCTATATCCCATCTCATTCCTCATTCACTTGCCATCCACTGTTGTTTGGATAAAGCTATATCCATCTCATTCTCATTCACTCTTCGTTCAGCAGCGTTTGGAT
>JACBWV010000747.1:830270-892723 GCA_013435795.1 Chlamydomonas sp. ICE-L | reverse complement strand
CAACCAGTACTCTGGCTCCGTTGATCCCTAGGTATTTTGTCTAGGAAGTCATGTCGCGTATAATGGTGGTGATGAACAGGCACCTGCTGACGGGGTAGGTTGTAAAGGAAGTATGGGGAGTTTGACAATAGGGTATGTTGTCTAGGATGTCAAATGGTCGAGTTGATGGTTGGTGATGAAGAAGCACATGCTGATGGGGGTAGGTTGTAAAGGAAGGAATGGGGATGTTGATCAATTAGTATGTTGTCTATGAATGTCAAGCGGTCGAGGTATAGATGGTGGTGATGAAGAGCACATGAATATGGGGGTAGGCTGGTGAAGGGAGGATGGTATGATACCAATAGGGCATATATTGTCTAGGATGTCATGGTCGGGTATGATGTGGTGAAATGAGATTCTCATGATGGTGATAGGGGTAGGTTGTAAGGGAGGATTGGGATGGTGATCAATCGGGTATGTTATCTAGGATTCAATGGTCAGGTATCGATGGGTGGTAGAAAGGCACAGGCTGAATAGGGTATGTTTTGTAAAAGGAGGATGGGGATGTTGATCATCGGAGGGTATTTGCTCCCAAGATATCAATGGTCGGTTATGGATGGGGGTGATTGAAGATGCCACTGGCTGATGGGGTAGGTTTTAAAGGAGGATGGGATGTGACATCAATAGGTCTGTGGTCTATGATGTTCCAATGGTCCGGTATGAAGTTGGTGATGACGAATGCACATAAGAAGGGGTCGGGTTGTCAGGGAGGATGGGATGGTGATCAATAGGAGGCATATTGTCTATGAAGTCCAATGTCGGGTGTGGGGGTGAGGAAGATGCCATGCTGATGGGGTAGTTTTTTAAAGGGAGGATGGGGATGTAACAATAGGGTATGTTCTCTATGATGTCCAATGGTCGGTTTATAGTGGTGATGAGATGCCACATGAGATGAGGTAGTTAAGGAGGACTGGGATGGTAGATCAATAAGGGTTATGTTGCTAATGATGTCAATGGTGGGGTATGATGGTGGTGATGAAGATGCACATGAATATTGGGTAGGTTGTGAAGGGAGGATGGGTATGGTGATCAATAGGGCATATTGTCTATGATGTCAATGGTCGGGTATGATGGTGGTAATGAAAGAGGCTCATGATGGTGTTTGAGGGTAGGTTAAAGGGAGGATGAGGGAGGGAGATCACTATGGTATGTTTCTTAATGAAGTCAATGGTCAGTATAGGGGTGGTGATGAAGATGCACATGCTGATGGGGTAGGTTGTAAAGGGAGGATGGGGATGGTGATCAATAGGGTATGTTGTCTATGATGTCAATGGTGGGTCGGTATATGGTGGTGCTGAAATAAGCACATGCCTGTATGGGGTAGGTTTTTTAAAAAGGGAGGAGGGGACGGGATCAATAGGGTACGTACTATGCTTCAATGGTCGGGTTATGATGGTGGTGACACATGCACATGACTATGGGGGTAGGTTGTAAAGGGAGGATGGGGATGGTGATCAATAGGTATGTTGTCTATGATGTCAATGGTCGGTGTGGTGGTGATGAGATGCCACAATATGGTGGGGGTCAGTGAAGGGGAAGAGGTTGTAAAAGGGAGGATGGGGATGGTGATCAAAAGGGTATGTTGTCTATGATGTCAATGGTTGGGTATGATGGTGGTGATAAAGATGCCACACGCTGATGGGTAGTTTTGTAAAGGAGCGATGGGGATGTTTTGAAGCAATATCGTATGTTTGTCTAGATGATCAATGTTCGGTAGGATGGTGGTGACGAAAGATGCACAGCATGCTGATGGGGTAGGTTTAAAAGGAAGTTGGGGATGCTCATCACTATGATTATGTTGTCTACGATGTTCCAATGATGGGGTATGAGGGTGGTGATAAGAGGCCGTGAAAATAATGGGGTAAGGTTGTGAAAGAGGATGGGTATGCCCATCAATAGGGCTATTGTCTAAAATCACTCGGTCAGCGAGTATCGATGGGGTAATGAACTGCCATGATGGTGTGGGGTATGTTGTAAGGGAGGATGGGGATGCTGATCAATAGTTTAGTTTCTATGATGTCAGATGGTCGAGTAAATGAATGGTGGTGATGAAGATGCACATGCTGATGGGGTAGGTTGTAAAGGGAGGATGGGGATGTTGATCAATAGGGTATGTTGTCTATGATGTCAATGGTCGGGTATGATGGTGGTGATGAAGATGCACATGCTGATGGGGTAGGTTGTAAAGGGAGGATGGGATGTGACCATAGGGTTGGTTGCTGAGATTGTCATGGTCGGGCTCTGTGGTGGTGATGAAGATGCACATGCTGATGGGGTAGGTTGTAAAGGGAGGTTGGGGATGCTCATCAATATGATATGTTGTCTATGATGTCAATTAGGGGGTATCATGGTGGTGATGAAGATGCACATGAATATGGGGTAGGTTGTGAAGGGAGGATGGGTATGCTCATCAATAGGACATATTGTCTATGATATCAATGTTCGGGTATGATGGTGGTAATGAAGATGCACATGAATGGTGAATGGGGGGTAGATGGGTAAAGGGAGATGGATGTTGATCAATAGGGTTGTTTCCTATGATGTCATGGTTGGGTATGAATGGGGGTGATAAAGCTTGCCACATGCGTGGTGTTAGGTGTAAAGGGAGGATGGAGATGCTCATCACTATGTTAAATGTTGTCTACGATGTCAATGGTTGGGCGGTATGAGGGGTGGTGTGGTGCCCATGAATTGGGGGTAGTTGTGAAGGGAGGATGGGTATGGTGATCAATAGGGCATATTGTCTATGATGTCAATGGTCGGGTATGATGGTGGTAATGAAGATGCACATGATGGTGATGGGGTAGGTTGTAAAGGGAGGATGGGGATGGTGATCAATAGGGTATGTTGTCTATGATGTCAATGGTCGGGTATGATGGTTGGATACAGAAGCACATGCTGATGGGGTAGGTTGTAAAGGGAGGATGGGGATGGTGATCAATAGGGTATGTTGTCTATGATGTCAATGGTCGGGTATGATGGTGGTGATGAAGATGCACATGCTGATGGGGTAGGTTGTAAAGGGAGGATGGGGATGGTGATCAATAGGGTATGTTGTCTATGATGTCAATGGTCGGGACGTATGTGGTGGTGAGGAAGATGCACATCTTGATGGGGAGGGTGTCAAAGAGGATTGGTGAGATGGGAGCATGATTCTTATGTGTGTCTATGATGTCACTCGGTCGGGTGTGGTGGTGTTTGAGATGCAACATGATGGGGGGGGTACTGGTTGTAAAGGAGGAATGGGACAGGGATCAATAGGGTAGGTCGTCTATGAAGTCAAATGGTTTGTGTAAATGATGTTTGATAAGGTGCCACATGGCTGATAGGGAGTTGTAAATGGAGGATGGGGATGTTGTCAATAGGGGTATGTTTGTCTACGATATCAATGGCCAGGATATGAATGTGGGATGAGGAAGATGCACATGCTGAATTGGGGTAGGTTGTAAAGGAGGATGGGGATGTTGAGCAATAGGGGACTGTTGTCTATATTCAAGGTCGGCCGTATGATGGTGGTGATGAGATGCACAGGCTGATTGGGGGAAATGTCAAAGGGGAGTGGTGGATGGTGATCAATAATGGGATGTTGGCTAAGATGTCAATGGGTGTGTATGATGTGTGATGAGATGCACAGATGGTGGGTAGTGTGGAAAGAGGAGGATGGGGATGGTAATCAAATGTTATAGGTTGTCTATGAATGTCAATGGTCGGGTGTGGGGGGATGAGGAAATGCACAGAGGGTAGGGGAAGTGTGTAAAGTGAGGATGGGAGGGGATCAAGGGTAATGTGTGTCTATATTTCAACGGTTGGGTATATGGTGTGATAAAGATGGCACATCTGATCGGGGTAGGTTGTACGGGAGATGGGATGGTAGGGAACAATAGGGTACGTTGTCTATATGTTCCATGGTCGGGTAATGATGGGTGGTGATGAATGCACTGCTGATGGGGATAGGTTGTACATGCAGGTTGTGAACGTATTCTCATCATATGTTTTTATGTTGTCTATGATGTCAATAGATGGGGCATGAGTGGTGATGAAATCACATAAATATGGGTAGGTTTGTGAAGGAGGATGGTATGCTCATCAAGAGGGCATATTGTCATATGAAAATCATGTTCGGCGTATGATCGGTGGTAATGAGATGCACATGAAGGGTTAGGGTAGGTTTTAAAGGGAGATGGGATGGTGGATCAATAGGGTATGTTGTCTATGATGTCAATGGTCGGGTATGATGGTGGTGATGAAGATGCACATGCTGATGGGGTAGGATTGCTAAAGGGAAGGAGGGGATCGTGATGCAGAGGGTATGTTGTCTATTATGTCAATGGTCAGGGTTATATGGTGAAGAAGCATGCACATAGTGGTGGGGTTATGGTGTGTAAAGGGAGGACTGGGGGTAGGTGATGCAAAAGGGTATATTTGTCTATGATGTCCCTGGTTTGTGTATTCAGATGGTGATGAAGATGCACATGCTGATGGGGTAGGTTGTAAAGGGAGGATGGGGATGCTCATCAATATGTTATGTTGTCTATGATGTCAATGATGGGGTATGATGGTGGTGATGAAGATGCACATGAATATGGGGTAGGTTGTGAAGGGAGGATGGGTATGCTCATCAATAGGGCTAGTTGCTATGAGATCTGTTTCGGTATGATGGTGGTAATGAAGATGCACATGATGGTGATGGGGTAGATTGTAAAGGGAGGATGGGTATGGTGATCAATAGGGTATGTTGTCTATGATGTCAATGTTCGGTATGACGTGTGAGAAGATGTCACCGGATGGTGGGGTAGTTGCAAAGGGAGGATGGGACTGGTGATCAATAGGTATATTGTCTATATGTCAATGTGGTCGGGTTATGATGGTGGTGATGAAAGATGCACATGAGGGTGGGGGAGGTTGTCAAGGAGGATAGGGAGGGTGGCTCATAGGTATTTGTCCTAGATTTCAATGTTCAGGTGTTGTGGTGGTGATGAAGATGCACATGATGGTGGGGTAGGTTGTAAAGGGAGGATGGGGATGGTGATCAATAGGGTATGTTGTCTATGATGTCAATGGTTGGGTATGATGGTGGTGATGAAGATGCACATGCTGATGGGGTAGGTTGTAAAGGGAGGATGGGGATGGTGATCAATAGGGTATGTTGTCTATGATGTCAATGGTCGGGTATGATGGTGGTGATGAGATATAGACACACTCTTGATGGGGGAGGTTGTAAGGGAGATTGGGATGAATGCATCAATAGGAAGGTTGTCTATGATGTCAATGGTCGGGTATGATGGTGGTGATGAAGATGCACATGCTGATGGGGTAGGTTGTAAAGGGAGGATGGGGATGGTGATCAATAGGGTATGTTGTCTACTGGACTATGATCGTCCTGTCCGGTATGAATGGCGGTGACGAAGATGCACGCTGATGGGTAGTTGTAAAGGGGGAGGATGGGGAGAGTGTCAATAGGGTATGTTCCTATGATGCTCAATGGCGGTATGAATGAGTGGTGTGAAGATGCACATGAGGGTGGGGTAGTTGTAAAGAGGACGGATGGGATAGTGACCAAAAGGGTAAATGTTCGTCTATGATGTCAATGGTTGTCTGATGGTGTGACAAATGAACTGCACTTGCTGATGGGGGTAGGTTTAAAAAGGGGAGGATGGGCATTGGATTCAATAGGGTAGGTTGTCTATGAGATGTCAACGGTTGTGTGATATGTGGTTATGAGATGCACTTCCGATGGGTAGGTTGTAAAGGGAGGTTGGGGATGCTCATCAATATGTTATGTTGTCTATGATGTCAATGATGGGTATGATGGTGGTGATGAAGATGCACATGAATATGGGGTAGGTTGTGAAGGGAGGATGGGTATGCTCATCAATAGGGCATATTGTCTATGATATCAATGGTCGGGTATGATGGTGGTAATGAAGATGCACATGATGGTGATGGGGTAGATTGTAAAGGGAGGATGGGTATGGTGATCAATAGGGTATGTTGTCTATGATGTCAATGGTCGGGTATGATGGTGGTGATGAAGATGCACATGATGGTGGGGTAGGTTGTAAAGGGAGGATGGGGATGTTGATCAATAGGGTATGTTGTCTATGATGTCAATGGTCGGGTATGATGGTGGTGATGAAGATGCACATGATGGTGGGGTAGGTTGTAAAGGGAGGATGGGGATGGTGATCAATAGGGTATGTTGTCTATGATGTCAATGGTCGGGTATGATGGTGGTGATGAAGATGCACATGATGGTGGGGTAGGTTGTAAAGGGAGGATGGGGATGTGATCATAGGGTATCTGTTTGTCTATGATGCTCAATGGTCGGTATATGTTGTGATGAAGATGCACATGCTGATCGGGGGGAGGGTGTTAAAGGAGGATGGTGATGTGATCAATGGGTATGTTGTCTATGATAGTCAATGGTTTTGTAGTATGGGGTGATGAGATGCACAGGCTGAAGGGGTAGGGTTGTAAAGGAGGATGGGAATGGGATCATAGGGTATGGTGTCTAGAGGTCATGGTCGGTGTATGATGGTGGTGATAAGAGCCCACTGAGGGGGTATGTTGTCAAGGGAAGGATGGGGAATGGTGAGACAAAGGGTCTGTTGTCTATATGTCATGGTGGGGTGGCGGTGGTGCACGATGATGGGTAAATGGTGCTGATAATGCGGGGTATATGGATGATGGCTGGGGTCTGAATAGTGATGGGTAGGTTTGTGGAAAGGGAAGTTTGGGATACTCTCATCAATTTGTATGTTGTCTATGATGTCAATGATGGGGTATGATGGTGGTGATGAAGATGCACATGAATATGGGGTAGGTTGTGAAGGGAGGATGGGTATGCTCATCAATAGGGCATATTGTCTATGATATCAATGGTCGGGTATGATGGTGGTGATGAAGATGCACATGATGGTGATGGGGTAGGTTGTAAAGGGAGGATGGGGATGCTCATCAATATGTTATGTTGTCTATGATGTCAATGGTTGGGTATGATGGTGGTGATGAAGATGCACATTTTGATGGTGTAGGTTGTTAAGGGAGGGTGGGGATGGTCATCAATAGGGTATATTGTCTATGATGTCAATGGTCGGGTATGATGGTGGTGATGAAGATACAGATGGTGATGGGGTAGGTTGTAAAGGAAGGGTGGGGATGGTCATCAATAGGGTATATTGTCTATGATGTCAATGGTCGGGTATGATGGTGGTGATATATATACAGATGGTGATGGGGTAGGTTGTTAGGTAATGATAGCTTGGAGGGGCATGGTGTTAAGGGAGCCTGTCGTACGCGGGTGGGGAGCGGTCTCCTACCTTAACTGGACAAGCTACCATCGCGGTTGACAACGACCTGCAACGCCAAGAGCGACCGATGGGGGAGTCGAACCCCCGACTCTTCATCCTCAAGCGATCTGGTCTACCACTAGACCATTGAATATCACCGAAAGGGGCTAGTAGGTTGTAAAGGGAGGATGGGGATGGTCATCAAAATGTTGTCTTGTCCATGATGTCAATTATGGGGTATGATGCCAATGGTCGGGTATGATGGTGATGATGAAAATTTGAATTTGAATTTGAATTTGAATTGACTTCAAGTATGGGGTATGATGCCAATGGTCGGGTATGATGGTGATGATGAAAATTTGAATTTGAATTCGAATTTGAATTGACTTCAATTATGGGGTATGTTGCCAATGGTCGGGTATGATGGTGATGATGAAAATTTGAATTTGAATTTGAATTTGAATTGACTTCAAGTATGGGGTATGATGCCAATGGTCGGGTATGATGGTGATGATGAAAATTTGAATTTGAATTTGAATTGACTTCAAATATGGGGTATGATGCCAATGGTCGGGTATGATGGTGATGATGAAAATTTGAATTTGAATTCGAATTTGAATTGACTTCAATTATGGGGTATGATGCCAATGGTCGGGTATGATGGTGATGATGAAAATTTGAATTTGAATTGACTTCAATTGTGGGGTATGATGCAAATGGTCGGGTATGATGGTGATGATGACAAGTTCTATGCAGCGTTGCCTGCGACGCTAAAAATTGGCGGAGAGTGATCGCGAGGGAGCGACGTGGCAACGGAAGCGAGTTAGTTACGAGACCGTTGGCTGACGTGTCGGGCTTCCATCACGGTCAGACGGATGGATGGATGGATGGATGGATGGATGGATGGATGGACGGACGGACGGACAAATGGGTAACACTGGGGCCCCCGCCCCCCAGAAGGGGGGGCTCCGCCAAAAATGCACATGATGATGGGGTAGGATGTGAATGGAGGATGGGGATGTTGCTGGTATAAAAAAACAAAGAAAAATGTCGCTTTTAAAGAGTAAGTCGCCAGTTGATTTACTTGTTGTTGTTGTTGTTGTTGTTGTTGTTGGTATTAGGCCAAAACAAGAGTATAATTGGCGTGTGGTTATATAACCAGTGAGGTGGTCAATGGGGTGAGAGGAGTCAGGGTAGGAAGTATAAAAGGCTATAAAATGCTGTCCCTGGAGGAGGCCTAAAACCATGAAGCTAGAAAGAAAAAAAACTTTCAGATTTGAAAAAAAGCCCTGGTCTGATCGTGCCATGCATCAGAAGTCTGTAAAAAGAGAGAAAGCAAACATGGTCCTGTGGCAGGTCATGGTAGGTTAGAAAATAACTGATATAGCAAGCGCTTCCCTTTCAAGGACCTATGAAACAAAATGAACAGTGTGCATAGCTCTTTACCTCCAATGTCAGATCATGCCATGCATCAGAAGTCTGTAAAAAGAGAGAAAACAAACATAGTCCTGTGGCAAGGTAGGTTAGAAAAGCAATGATATAGCAAACGCTTAGCTCAAGGAGCTATGCCAATAAAGAAACAGTTTGCATGGCTCTTTACCTTCAAGGTCAGATCATGCCATGCATCAGAAGTCTGTAAAAAGAGAGAAAACAAACACAAAGAAAACACACAAAAAACACACATACACACACACACAAAACGCAAAGAAAACACAAAGAAAACGCAAAGAAAACACAAAGAAAACGCAATGAAAACGCAAAGAAAACACAAAGAAAATACAAAGAAAACACAAAGAAAACGCAAAGAAAACACAAAGAAAACGCAAAGAAAACGCAAAGAAAACACAAAGAAAACACAAAGAAAACACAAAGAAAACGCAAAGAAAACACAAAGAAAACACAAAGAAAACACAAAGAATATGCAAAGAAAACACAAAGAAAACGCAAAGAAAACGCAAAGAAAATGCAAAGAAAACACAAAGAAAACACAAAGAAAACACAAAGAAAACGCAAAGAAAACGCAAAGAAAACACAATGAAAACGCAATGAAAACGCAAAGAAAACGTAAAGAAAACACAAAGAAAACACAAAGAAAACACAAAGAAAACGCAAAGAAAACACAGAGAAAACACAAAGAAAACACAAAGAAAACACAAAGAAAACGCAAAGAAAACGCAAAGAAAACGCAAAGAAAACACATAGAAAACGCAAAGAAAACACAAAGAAAACACAAAGAAAACGCAAAGAAAACACAAAGAAAACACAAAGAAAACAAACACAGTCCTGTGGCAAGGTAGGTTAGAAAAGCAATGATATAGCAAACGCTTAGCTCAAGGAGCTATGCCAATAAAGAAACAGTTTGCATGGCTCTTTACCTTCAAGGTCAGATCATGCCATGCATCAGATGCCTGTAAAAAAAGAGAAGACAGGCACTGTCCTTTGGCAGGTCAAAGCAGGTCAGAAAAGCGCTGATCTAGCAAGCGCTTCGCTCAAGGAGCTATGCCAATAAAGAAACAGTTTGCATGGCTCTTTGCCTTCAAGGTCAGATCATGCCATGTATCAGAAGTCTGTAAAAAGAGAGAAAGAAAATACAGTCCTGTGGCAGATCAAGGCAGGTTGGACAATTGCTGATTTGGTAAGCGCTTTGCTCAAGGAGCTATGCCAAAAAAATAAACAGTGTGCATGGGTAAAAATAATTGTGTGCATGACTCAAGCCTGGGGATGGAAGTGGTGGAAAGGGGTGGGAAATTGTGTGCATGGCTCTTTGATTTCAGTTCAAATCAGTGTATCTTCTTTCACAGGAGGCGAGCCTCTCCCTTTGGGACCTGGTGGACAAATTCACATGCCTCCCTCACCAGTCGGATTCTTTCTGTGCTTATCTCAACAGACTAAATTTGAATTTGAATTTGATTTGAATTAAAATCAGTGTTATCGTCTTTCATAAGAGGAGACCGTCTTCCCTATGGGACCTGGTGGACACATCCACATCCTCCCCTTGCCAGTCAGATTTTCTTGTATGCTCATCTCAACAGACTAATTTTAAATTTAAATTCAAATCAGTCTTATCTTCCTCACAGGGGGAAACCGTCTGCCTATCAGACCTGGTGAAAACATCCACATGCCCCCCCTCGCCAGTCGGATTCTCATTGTGCTTATCACAACAGACTAGATATGTATTTTAATTTTAATTTTAATAATTGTTATTATCTTCACAGGAGGAGACTGTCTCCCTATGGGACCTGGTCGACAAATCAGCCTGCTCCCCTTGTGAAAAGGCCTTCCGTGTGCTCATCTCAACATATAGCATTGTCATTTTATTTAAATCTGATCTTGATTTAAATTTGAATTCAAATTAAATTAAATCAAATTCAAATTGAATTCAAATAAGTGTTATAATCTTCACAGGAGAGACTGTCTCCCTATGGGACCTGATGGATGCATACATCCACATGCTCCCCTTGCCAGTCGGATTCTCGTTGTGCTCATCTCAACATATTGCATTTGCATTTGAATTGAATTGGAATTTTGAATTTTTAAATATGAATTATGATTTGAATTCAAATAATTGTCAACTTCTGAACAGGAAGAGACTGTCTCCCTGTGGGACCTGGTTGACAAATGCGCATGCCCCCCCTCGCCATTCGGCGGCCCCCCCGGCCCCATTTAATGCGCCTTGTACACTTGTGGCATTGGCCGGGGGGGCCGCCGCCGCCATGACAAATGCGCATGCCCCCCCTCGCCATTCGGATTCTTGTTGTGCTCATCTCAACATATCGCTTTTGAATTTGAATTTGAATTCAATTTGAATTCAATTTGATTTAAATTTAATTGTTATCTTGTTCGCAGGAGGAGGCTGTTTCCCTAAGGGACCTTGTAGACAAATCCGCATGCTCCCCTCACGACAAGTTCTAAGAGCGTGTCGCAAGCGACACGGAAAATCGCTTAGCAGTCACCGGCAGGGAGTTTCGGAAGTAGTGGAGAAAGTATCTACTCGTAGCCAAATAGAGCTACAAACATTGAAGAACTTTTGCGAAGGATTTTGACAGCTGCGATGCTGACAACTCTAGTCATGCGCACTCCAACTATTAGCAAAAATTGTGGGTGAGGAGGTGGTCGGAATCGTTCAAACGCCTCGGACCCTCGGACAGACGGACGGACATCGGACAGACGGCGGAGAGAGACACGGGGGGAATCTAGGGCTTCAGCCCCGGGACCCCTGGGGGGTCCAGAGGGGGCTAAAGCGAAAAAGGACTCACGTGAGCTCATCTCGACATATTTCATCTGAATTTTAATTTAATTTGAATTCAATTAAATTGAAATTGAAATTGAAAGAAGTGTTATCTTCTTCACAGGAGAAGACCGTTTCCCTATGAGACCTGGTCTACAAATCCGAGTGCTCCCCTCGCCAGTCGGATTCTTATTGTGCTTACCTCAACAGACTAAATTTGAATTTGAATTTGATTTGAATTCAAATCATTGTCATCTTCTTTACTGGAGGAGACCGTTCCCCTATGGAACCTGGTCGACAAATCCAAGTGCAGAAGTGCTCCCCTCGCCAGTCGGATTCTTATTGTGCTTATCTCAACAGACTGAATTTGAATTTGAATTTGATTTGAAGTCAAATAATTGTTGTATTCTTCACAGGAGGAGACCGTCTCCCTCTGAGACCTAGTGGATAAATCCAAATGCACCCCTCGTGAAAAGGTCTCTCGTTGTGCTCATCTCAACATATAGCATTTTTATTGAATTTGATTTAAAATTGAATTTGAATTCAATTAAAATGAAATTCAAATCATTGTTATCTGCATCACAGGAGGAGACCGCACGGCAACTTGTCGAGTACCGCAAGTGTCCAGTGTAACTAACTTGTACAAGTCAGCTCATTTCACGCATCCATGTGCGAAATCACGAAACAGGGGTGAAAACCAGTGTCGGGAGAAAGGTTTCTTGTCCGTGGTGATGATGCTCGAAAGGATCTAGGTTGATGAGTATTTGCACATGGATGCTGGGAAGGCCGCGCGCATAACAGATAGCCAAGAAATTGCTCAGTGAGTTCGATCGAGCTCGACGACTGTGGTCTTAATTTCCAACTCACCAAGGCCTCCCGTCGAGGGGAATTATATAAGACCACAGTCCACGAGCTCCTGGCCACCCCCTTCGAATCTACTAGTGGGAGGTACAAGCTATAATCTTGTATAATCTTGTATAATCTCTGTGCAATTCCCTAGCCATCTAGCGCTCTGAAAAGTTTGCATGCTGGCTCCAGATGTTCATCATCCCGGAAATTGAGGGTAACCAATAGGTTTTTTCGGCCGCTGACGGTGCGCTGACGCCCATTTCAGGCCAAATCCCGTGTACTGAATTTAGTACTGCTTTAGTACTCGACAAGTTGCCGTGAGACCGTCTCCCAATGGGTCCTGGTTGACAAATCCAGACGCCCCCTCGCCAGTCAGTTTTGTTGTGCTCAACCCAACATACCGAATTTGAACTTCAATTTGATTTAAATTCAAATCAGTGCTATCTTCTTTACAGGAGGAGACCCTCTCCCTGTGGGACCTTATTGACAACTCCGCAACCCCCCCTCGAGAAAAGGACTCACGTGTGCTCATCTCAACCACGCTGCCGGGCACCACCAAGACCTTCTACGATGTGGTAGGTTGGGATGGTGTTGGCTGGTGGGTGGGTGGTGGTGGATGGCCGATGGTGGTGGTGGGTGGTGGTGGTGATGGGTGGTGGTGGTGGTGGTGGGTGGTGGTGGTGGTGGGTGGTGGTGGTGGTGGTGGGTGGTGGTGGTGGTGCGTGGTGGGTGGTGGTGGTGCGTGGTGGGTGGTGGTGGGTGGTGGTGGTGGTGGTTTTGGTTAAATATAAGGTACATGACCTGGCTGATCAATCCCCATGACCCCCTCGTTCCATTAAGCTTCAGATGTGCTCCTCTCAATTTCTCAACCACCCTTCCGAGCACCACCAAGACATTCTACGATGTGGTAGGTTGGGATGCAGGTCCCCCCCCCCCCACCCCCCCACACCCGCTACTTTTGACCCTGTTTCGGCGCTATAAATTTCCGGTATCAATTGCCACTATATATTGCCGCTATAAATCAGCTTCAGATGCTCTCCTCTCAATTTCTCAACCACCCTGCAGGGCACCACCAAGACCTTCTGCTATGTAGCAGGTCGGGATCGTGTTGGATGGTGGTGGTGGGTGGTGGTGAGTTGTGGTGGTGGTGGGTATGGTTAAATGAAGAGAACATGACCTGGCGGATCAATCCACACGACTCCTTTTTTCCCAAGTAACTCCAGATGCCCTCCTCTCAGTTTCTCAATCACCCTGAGGAGCACCACCAAGACCTTCTACGATGTGGTAGGTTGGGATGCAGCTTTTTATTTCCCCGCTACTTTTGACCTGTTTCGTCGCTATCAATTGCCGCTATAAGATGTCCTCCTCTCAGTTTCTCAACCACCCTGCTGGGATCCACCAAGACATTCTACCATGTGGTAGGTTGGGATGCAGGATTTTATTTCTCCGCAACTTTTGATCCTGTTTCGTCGCTATCAACGGCCGCTATAAGATGCTGCTATAATCAGCAATGTCCTCCTCTCAGTTTCTCAACCACCCTGCCTGGCACCACCAAGACCTTCTACAATGTGGTAGGTTGGGATGCAGGTTCCCCCCCCCCCCCCCCCCCCTGCAACTTTTGACCCTGTTTCGTCGCTATCAATGGCCGCTATAAGATGCCCTCCTCTCAATTTCTGAACCACCCTGCCGGGCACCACCAAGACCTTTACGATGTGGTAGGTTGGGATAGTGTTGGATGGTGGTGGTGGTGGTGGGTATGGTTACATGTACGTTTAGCTCCATGACCCCTTGAGTAGGTAAGTTTCAGATGTGCTCATCTCAACCACCCTTCCGGGCACCACCAAGACATTCTGCGATGTGGTAGGTTGGGATGGTGTTGGATGGTGTTGGTGTTGGTGGTGTCATATGGTGGGTTGGTGGGCGGTGGTGGTGGTGTTGGATGGTGGTGGTGGGTATGGTTACTTATAGCTCCATGACCCCCTTGAGTTGGTAAGTTTTAGATGTGCTCATCTAAAACACCCACCAAGACATTCTACGATGTGGTAGGTTGGGATAGTGTTGGATGGTGCTGGTGGGTGGTGGGTGGGTGGTAGGAGGTGGTAGGTGGTGGTGGGTTATGGGTGGGTGGTAGGTGGTTATGGGTTGTGGGTGGGTGGTAGGTGTTGGTAGGTGGTGGTGGTTTGTAGGTGGTGGTGGGTGGTGCGCGGTTGTGGTGGTGTGGTGGGTGTGTGGTGAGTGTTTGAGCCTAGTTGGGTGAGCTCTTAGTGGGTGGGTGCGCGGTGGGTATTGGTATAAGGTAAGTCCTCCTGTTTGCCTAGGTGGGTGGAGTAGTGTGGTGGGTGGGTGGGGAGCTGGGCTTTCCCTCCCTTATTTCCACTCCACTCCGATTCCCGCCTCGCAATCTCGTCAAGCACCTGCCCGAGTACCATCAAGACCTTCCGACAAGACCGTGGTAGGTTGGGATGGAGGTGGGGGGGTGGCATATAGGGAGTGCGTGAGGGCGGCCGGTGGGGGTGGTCGCGGGTGGTAGGGGCGGTGGTGGGGGCGGCGGTGCCGTGCTGGTGGGCGGTGGGGTAGGGTCCGGGCTCGGCGGGCACTACTAACTGCAGCCGTATGATGATGGCAATGAGGAGATGGGTGCGGTGGTGGTGGATGTAACTAGTGGAATTTGTGTTACATATAACTTGCCTAAACCCCTGGAGTAGGTAAGTTTTAGATGTGCTCATCTCAACCACCCTGCCGCGCACCACCAAGACCTTATACTATGTGGTAGGTTGTGTTGGATGCTGGTGGCGGTTGGTCTTGTATGGTGGTGGTTGGTCTTGTATGGTGGTGGTTGGTCTTGTATGGTGGTGGTTGGTCTTGTATGGTGGTGGTTGGTCTTGTATGGTGGTGGTTGGTCTTGTATGGTGGTGGTTGGTGTTGGATGGCGGTGGTGGTGGTGGTGTTGGATGGTGGTAGTGGGTGTGGTTAAATATAGCTCCATGCCCCCAGAGCAAAAAGGACTCCCGTGTGCTCATCTCAACCACGCTGCTGGACATCATCAAGACGTTGTGGTGGGCTGGGATGCAGAGATTGTTTCGCCGCTATGTATAGCGATCGCTACTTGACCCTGTTTTCAGATGTTCTCCTCTCAATTTATGAAACACCTTGTCAGGCTCCACCAAGACTTTCTACGATGTGGTAGGTTGGGATGCAGGGTTTTATTTTCCAGATAATTTTGACCCTGTTTCAGTGCTATAAACTACCGCTTTAAATCAGCCTCATATGTCCTCCTCTCTATTTCTCAACCACCCTGCCGGGCACCACCAAGACTTTACATGATGTGGTCGGTTGGGATGCAGGGTTTTATTTTCCCGATACTTTTGACCCTGTTTTAGTGCTATAAACTACCGCTTTAAATCAGCCTCACATTTCCTCCTCTCAATTTCTCAACCACCCTGCCGGGCACCACCAAGACTTTACATGATGTGGTAGGTTGGGATGCAGGGATTATTTCGCCGCTATGTATAGCGATCGCTACTTGCCCCGTTTTCAGACGTTCTCCTCTCAATTTATGAAACACCTTGTCGGGCTCCACCAAGACATTCTACAATGTGGTAGGTTGGGATGCAGGGATTTTTCCCCGCTTCGTGTAGTGATCGGTTTTTTTGAACCCATTTTCAGATGTTCTCCTCTCAATTTATGAACCACCCTACTGGGCACCACCAAGACTTTACATGATGTGGTAGGTTGGGATGCAGGGTTTTATTTGTCACTATAAACAGTGTTTTTTTATTTCAGATTTCTGTAGTCCAGGTTGAGTAGCTACGTACCCCTGATTTCAGGATATTTGTGTAGCCATCGCATGGCAGAGCGCACACCGCGGAGCCTGGGGGGGTCGGGGGGCAGCGTGACCCGAAATCGGGGGGTCCGGGGGGTGTAGCATTCGACGGAATGGCGACGGAATGGCGACGCGTCATCGAAAAAAGAAACACTGCCTAGAAATTGCTAATAATGTTATAGCTGTAGATAGCCCCTTTCAGTGATATACAATGGTCTAGTGGTAGACCAGATCTCTTGAGGATGAAGAGTCGGGGGTTCGACTCCTCCTTCGGTCGCTCTTGGCGTTGCAGGTTGTTGTCAACCGCGATGGTAGCTTGTCCAGTTGAGGTAGGAGACCGCTCCCCACCCGCGTACGACAGGCTCCCTTAACACCACGCCCCACCAGGCGTTATCATTACCTTTTTCACTATAAATTGCCGCTACAAATCAGCTTCGGATGTACCCCTCTCAATTTTTCAACCACCCTTCCGGGCACCACCAAGACCTTTTACAATGTGGTACGTTGTGTTGGATGGTGGTGGTGTGTGGTGGATGGGTGGTAGTGATGGGTGAGTGGGTGGTGCTGGTGGGTGTGGGTGTGGTTAAATATAGAGTACATGATGTGGTAGGTAGGGATACAGGGATGCAGGGATGCAGGGATTCTTTCAGGGATGCAGGGGTTCTTGCAGGGATGAAGGGATTATTTCAGGGAAGCAGGGATTCTTTCCCCGCTTTATATAGTGATCGTTTCTTTTGACCCCATTTCCAGATGTTCTCCTCTCAGTTTATGAAACACCCTGCCGGGCTCCGCCAAGGCGTTCTACAATGTGGTAGGTTGGATGCAGGGATTTCCCCTGCTTTAAATGGTGATCACTACTTTTGACCCCATTTTGGCCCTACTTGCCGCTATCAATAACCCAAATCTGTGGCCCTAGATGACCCTTTAAAGCTGTAAACAAGCTGTAAACAAGCTGTAAACAAGCTGTAAACAAGCTGTAACACACGTCCTCTGAATCCCAACTTACTTTCAAGCTCAAAAGCTGAAAAACCCACTTTCAGATTAGAAAAATCTCCGTTGGGATGGTGTCAGGTGTTGGTTGTGTTGGATGGTGGTTGTGGATTTTCCCCACCGCCACCCACCACCCACCACCCACCACCCACTACCCACCACCACCACCACCACCACCCTCCACCCTCCACTCCACCAACCACCACCCACCAACACCACCAGCATCACCCACCACCACCAACCACCAACCACCACCACCGGCACCAACCACCCCCACCACCCACCAACCCCTAACACTCCCCGACCCACGCCTCCTCCCTAACCCCACCACCACCAACCACCACCCCCCAACCCACCCCACCCCCCCCGCCCACCCCCCACACCACCAACCACCACCCCCCCCAGCCACCTCACCCCACCGACCCCCGACCTTACCACCCCCTGTCCCCCTCACCACCCCCCGCACCCACCCCCAACACCTCTAACACACCCACCTTACCCCCCCACTCCCCCACCCCCCCCCCGCCACCCCCCCCACCTACCGCCCCCTACCCCTCCCCCCCCCACCCTCCTACGCCACCCCCACTCCCCACACCCACACATCACCCCCCACCCACAACACTCCTCCCTACCCCCGCCACCCCCACCTGCCCACCCCCCACCCACTCACCCCCCCCCTCCCCCCCCTCCCCCCCACCCCCCACCTTCCGCGCCCCGGCCCCCCCACCCCCCACCCCCACCCACCCAACCACACCCCCCCCCACCCCCCCCGCACATCCCCTCCACACCCCCCCGGCTCCCCACACCCGCCGCCCGGACCCTCCCCCCCCCCCCCCCCCCCCTCCCCCGACCCCTACCACCGCCCCCCCCCACCCCCCCCCTCCCACCCACCCCGGACCCACCCCACCCCTATACCCCCACCCCCACCCCTCACCCACCCCCCACCCTCCCCCCCCACCCCCCCCCCACCCCCCACCACCCCCCCACCCACCCACCCCTCCCCCCCCTCCACCCCCCCCATACCCCCACCGGCACCCCTCCCTCCCACCCCCCGACCTGACCATCGCCCACCCCGCCCCACCCCCCCCCCCCCCCCCACGCCCCCTCGCCCGACTCCCCCCCCCCTTCCCCCCCCCTCCCCGCCCCCCACCCCACACCCCTCCCATCCCCCTACCCGCCCCTCCCCTCGCCCGCCCCCCCACCCCCGCCCCCCCCCCCCCACCCGATCGCCTATCGCCACCCACCCCCCCCCGCCAACCCCCACCGCCCACCCCCACCCCTCCCCCGCCCCCCCAAAAAACACACACCACGCCACCCACACACTCCATTGACCCCCCACTTCACCACCCGCAACCACCACACTACCACCACCACCCCGACCCTCCACCCCACCCACCACCACCCACCACCATCGAACCACCCGGCCACCCACCCACCACCAAATCCCACCACCCACTACCCACCATCACCCACCCCACCCACCCCCATCCCACCACCAAACCCACCCCCCACCACCCACCCCACCAACCCCCCCACCAATCCCCCACCCACCCCCCCACCCCCACCAACCCCACCCCAACGCACCGCACCACCCACCACCACCCCCCCCCCTCCATCCCCACCCGCCGGCCCCCCCCCCCCACCACCAAAAAAACCTGCCCACCCCCCCCCCCCCCCCGCCAACTCCCCACCACCCCCCGCCCACCCGCCACCCCCATCTAGGCCCCCCTCCCACACCCCCCCCCCCCCCCAACCCACCCCCCAGGCCGCCCCCCCCCACCCCCCCCACCACCCCCACCCTCCCACCCTCCACCACCCCCCCCCCCCACACACGACCCCCCCCCCTTTCCCCCCCCACCCCCCCCGCCCCCCAGAAACCCAAACCCCCTCCAGCACAGCCCCCCACGCCCCCCCCCCCCACCTATTCCCCTCCACAACCCACTCAACCCCCCCCCGCCCACCACGACCCCCCCCCGCCCCCAGAACCCCCCCCCCCCGCCCCGCCGCCCCGTTCCACCACCCCCCCCCCCCGCCCCCACCCAAGAGCGGGCCCCCCCCCACATGCCCACCCCACCCCCCCCCCCCACCCCTCCCCCCCCCTCCCCCCCTCCCGAAGAGAACACCCCCACCTTCACCGCCCCCACCGCCGCCCACGTGCCCCACCACTCCCCCCCCCCCCCCCCACCCGATCCCCCCCCTTCCACCCCCGCTCACCCCCCCCCCATCCCCCTCCCCTCCCCCTCCGCCCACCCTCCCCCCCCCCCCCCCCAGCCGCCCACGCCCCCCCTCCCCCCCCGACCCCCGGCCCCCCCCCCCTCCCCCCCCCACTTCCCTCACCTCCTCCCTTCCCCCCCCCCCCCAGAGGCCCAAAACCCATCCCCCCTACCCCCACCACCCCCCCCTCCCCCCTCCCCCCGGCCCGCCCCCCCCTCCCCCTCCCCCCACTCCCCCACCCACCCCTCCCCACCCCCACCCTGCGCCGCTACCTCCACCGCTTCCGCGCCGTCACCCCCCCCACGCTACCCGACCCCCCCCCCACCCCCCCCCCCCCCTCCCCCCCCCACCCCCCGGCCACCCCCCCCTCCCCACACCCCAGGTCCTCCCCCCTCCCGGCCCCGCCCCCCCTCCCCACGCCTCTCCCCCCCCTCCCCCCCCCACCCGCCCCGACCTCACCCCCCCCCCCCCTCCGCTACACTCCCTCCCCCACCTCCCACCCCCCAGCCCCCCCCCCCCTTCCCCCACCACTCACTACCCCCCCACCACCCCCCATCCCCACCATCCAGCCTGTTCGTCACCCCCCTCCCCCCCCTCCGGCCCCCCCTACCACCCACACCAGCCCCCCCCCCCCCCCCCCCCCCCCCCCCCCTCCCGCCCCACTCACCCCCCCCCTCCCCCCCACCTCCCCACCCCCCCCACCACTCCACCCCCCCCCCCCTCCCCCCCCCCCCCGCACCGCCCCACCCCCCCCTCAACCTCACCACTGTCCCCCCCTCCCCACGCCCCCCCAAGAACCCCTCAACCCTCCCCTTCCCCCCCCTCCCCCCCCCCGGCCCGGCCCACCACACCCCCCCAGCCCCCTCCCCCGCCCGCAGCCCCCCGCCCCTCAACCAACCACTAACCACCACACTTAACCACCTACCACCACAGTAACCGACACTAACCACCGACGACCACCACTTCCCACCACCCCCGACAACCACCAAACCACCACACCACCACTAACCATCAATTCAACCAACCACTAACCACACCCTACGAACCACCTACACACAACACCCTCAACGCGCCCACACCCACCCATCTAACCACCCCCCACGCCCACAGTCTAGCAGACACGAGCATCTTTTTGGGGAGGATGTGGTAAGATTTGGGACGAGAAAACCGGCGCATACTTGTATTCCTTTGGCAATTATAATTCAAGCCCTTGCCCTTACCTTCCCGCAACCAGCACCACTAACCAAACCACCCATACAACCCACCACCACCCACCACCACCACCATCACCAGGTGCTAGCGACACGGAGCAGCTTTTTGGAGGATGTGTTACAGATGGACGGAAACCGTCGCATCATTTCTGTTATTCTTCAATAATACTTAAAATTCCTTGCACTTGCTCACCCCCACTCACCACCACCACCACCCACCACCACCACCCCACAACCACCCACCACCACCACCACCCACCACCACCACCCACCACCCACCACCACCCACCACCACCACCCATCACCAGGTGCTAGCGACACCGAGCAGCTTTTTGGAGGATGTGTTAGAGCTGGGCGGCAACCGTCGCATAATTTTTATTATTTTTCAATTATAATTTAATTTGTTCCACTTGCCCACCACCACCACCACCACCACCACCACCTACGCCGCCACCACCACCACCACCCACCACCAGGTGCTAGCAACACCGACCAGCTTTTTGGAGGATGTGTAAGAGCTGGGCGGCAACCGTCGCATAATTTTTGTTATTTTTCAATTATAATTTAAATTTGTTCCACTTGCCCACCACCACCACCCCAACCACCACCACCAGGTGCTAGCGACGCAGAGCAGCTTCTTGGAGGATGTGTTAGAGCTGGGCGGAAACCGTCGCATCAACATTGGAACGTGGAAGCGGCAAGAAGGCATCGGACACGTTCGTGACGTTCAGTTCACGAAGCCCATTGAGGGCGCTTTCAGTTCGTGGGGAGTTCCCTTCACCCAGTGCTACCAGTCCCACAGGTTAGTTGTGTGTGTTTGGAGGTGTGTGTGTGTGTGTGGGGGGGGGGGGGGGGGGGGGGGGGTATTGTGTGTATGAGCATGTGTGTGCATGTGTGTGTGTGTGTGCATGTGTTTGCGTGACGTTCAGTTCACAAAGCCCATTAAGGGCGCTTTCAGTTTGTGGGGAGTGCCCTTCACCCAGTGCTACCAGTCCCACAGGTTAGTTGTGTGTGTGTGAGAGTGTATGTGTGGGGTGGAGTGGGGGGTATGTGTGTGTATTTATATGTTTGTGTGTGTGTTTGTGTGGGGTGGAGTGGGGGAATGTGTGTGTATTTCTATGATTGTGTGTGTGTTTGTGTGGGGTGGAGTGGGGGGTATGTGTGTGTTTGTGTGTGTTTATGTGTGTGTGGGTACATGACATTCCAGGGGTAGCTAAGTACGAAGTAAGGGGCGTGATACACACACACACACCCACGCCCCCCCTCCCACACCCACACCCACACTTACCCCCCCCACACACACACACCCCCCCCCCACACACACACTTACTTGTGGGGAGTGCCCTTACTCGGTGCTACCAGTCCCACAGGTTAGGTGTGTGTGCGTGTGTATGTGTATGTGTATGTGTGTGTTTGTGTGTGTATGCGTACACATACACACAGATTTTGCCGTCAGTGTGTCTGTGTGTGTGTGTGTGTGTTGACATACACCTAAATTTTGCCGTCGGTGTGTCTGTGTCTGTGTGTGTGTGTTGACATACACCTAAATTTTGCCGTCGGTGTGTCTGTGTCTGTGTGTGTGTGTTGACATACACCTAAATGTTGCCGTCGGTGTGTCTGTGTCTGTGTGTGTGTGTTGACATACACCTAAATGTTGCCGTCGGTGTGTCTGTGTCTGTGTGTGTGTGTTGACATGCACCTAAATGTTGCCGTCGGTGTGTCTGTGTCTGTGTGTGTGTGTTGACATACACCTAAATTTTGCCATGGACATCAACGCGCCATTTTCTTTTTTTCAAATCTGAACGTGGGTTTCCACTAGCTTGTGGAGCCATTAAAAAGGTTTTAGGCCTCCTCCAGGGACAGCATTTTTATTATTGTTATATTATTGTTTTATTATTGTTATCTCCATAGGTGCCTAAGTCAGACCCTGAGTGATACGGATGGATTGAGCCTATGCCCTCAAGTCCAAAAACAAAGATTTTTTGCTAATAAGTTGCCCAACCACATCAGTTCAACACACAAATACTCGGATTTGGGTTTTCTCAAATGGTGGGGACCAGGTCAAGTGAAACATGCTAATTTGTTACTATGGGGTTCCTTAAGTCGATACGGGTTTTACGTAGGAAGTGATACGGGGCCTATCGCGACCGATACAAGCTATTTAAAAAGAACACTGGGTACAAATGTTGTGTAACGTCTTTCCCTACCAGTAGTTATTACGGAAGGTCTTGGAAGGCAGTACACAGGCAGTACAGTTGAGTACGGCCCCCCAAAACACTGATTATTTACATTTCGTGGGTGTCCTAAGTCTAGGTCAGAGTTGCACAGCCTCAATTGAAACATTTTGAGCCTCGTTTTTGCTCTATATCAAGATATAGCGTGCAGAACAACTTTTTCTTTTTTTCGAAAATTCAAAATTCAAAATTCAAAAATGTTTTGAAAATAAATTCAAAAAACATTTTTTTTTTAATTTGTCTTCAAACATCCACATCTGAACTCAGTTTTTGATTTGGGGTAGATCATTGAAAACACACCCTTCTCCTGAGCCATGGTGTGGTAGGCCACAGGGAGGTGAAATCTTGAGATGTACAGCTATTTCAGTAGATTCCGAGGCCAAGGCTGAAGCGCAGCCTCCGACCTTGTAATAGAGGTTCGATAAGCCTTTCGTCCCGAGGTACCTTTCTTCGGAATAGCTCACGCGGCCTCGTATCTGACGCGATCTGGATTTGTATCACTAATTATCGCACATCTGATGTACTGCCACCGGCCTGCCGAACAAGGCTGCTCGCGACCAGATGCGAACGCGAACGAAAAGTAGCTGCGCGCATAGCTGACACCGTCGCGAACAATATGAGCCTGACAGAATTCGATTCCGAGCAGTTTGGGCCATGTACGGCTCTGTATCACATTCTCGTATCGACTTAGGGCGTTTTCGGACTTAGGCACCTATGGAGATACATTTTTATTTTTGTTTTTTTATTATTATTGTTTTTATAGCTTTTATGGCCATTACAAACTTGTTTTTACGTTTGTGTAGTGATAATTTTGCCAAAACTGGGTCAAAACTAGCGATCGCTACATAAAGCGGGAAAAACACACTGATACACACAGCCCAGGGGATGCCGAGTAGTTTATTTTGTGCGTACATGAGAGGTCAGCTCATATTTGAATCTTCCTAGGCACTAAACACCAACACCAAACACCTAAGACCAACACCAAACACCAACACCAGCACCAGCACCAACACCGAACTCCAAACACCAAACACGAACATCAATCACGAACCACCAAACCCAAGCACCTTGTGTCAACCCAGGTTTTGCGAGGTACGCGAGGTACGCGAGGTACGCGAGTGGCGAGGTACGCGAGGTACGTGTAGGCGAGGTACGCGAGGTACGCGTGGCGTACGCGAGGTACGCGTGGCGAGGTACGCGAGGTACGCAAGGTACGCGTTTTGCGAGGTACGCGAGTGGCGAGCTCATCTTTCAATCTTCCCAAACAATGACCGACATTCCCTACGGCGACTGTATCACGGTGGAGGTCTGTTGGCACTTGAAACGAACACAAACACACACACACAAAACAACTGGGAAAAACTCAAATTCATCACCATCCTTACCCAGGTTTTGTCAGAATGCGAGTGGCAAGCTCATCTTTCAATCATCCCAGGTACCAAACACCGAACATGGAACGCCAGCACCAAACACCAATACTGAACACCAACACCGAACACCAAACACCAACACCAGCACCAACACCGAACTCCAAGCACCAAACACCAACACCAGCACCAACACCGAACTCCAAGCACCAAACACCAACACCAGCACCAACACCGAACTCCAAGCACCAAACACCAACACCAGCACCAACACCGAATTCCAAGCACCAAACACCAACATCAAACACGAACCACCAAACACAAAAATATTGTGTCAACTCAGGGTTTGTCGGTACGCGAGTGGCGAGATCATCTTTGAATCTTCCCAAACAATGACCGACATTCCCTACGGCGACTTTATCACGGTGGAGGTCTGTTGGCACTTGAAGCGAACACAAACACACACACAAAACAACTGGGAGAAACTCAAATTCATCACCATCCCAAACCCAGGTTCTGCCGGTACGTGAGTGGCAAGCTCATCTTTTAATCATCCCAGGCACCAAACACCAAACACGAAACGCCAGCACCAAACACCAATACCGAACAACAACACCGAACACCAAACACCAACACCAGCACCAACACCGAACTCCAAGCACCAAACACCAACATCAAACACGAACCACCAAACACCAATACCAAACAACAACACCGAACACCAAACACCAACATCAAACACAAAGGACCAAACACAAACATCTTGTGTCAACCCAGGTTTTGTCGGTACGTGAGTGATGAGCTCATCTTTGGAATACTAACCCAAGTTCAAAAACGAAGACCATACCCAACCCCGTACCCAAACTTCCACCCAAGCATGAAAATCATCTCCAAACCTTACCCAGGTTTTGTCGGTACGCGAGTGGCGAGCTCATCTTGTTTCAAACAGGTTTTGTCGGTATGCGAGTGGCGAGCTCATCTTGTTTCAAACAGGTTTTGTCGGTACGCGAGTGGCGAGCTCATCTTGTTTCAAACAGGTTTTGTCGGTATGCGAGTGGCGAGCACCACGCGAGTGGCGAGCAATTCCAAGCACCAAACACCAACATCAAACACAAAGGACCAAACACAAACATCTTGTGTTTAACAGGTTTTGTCGGTACGCGAGTGGCGAGCACCACGCGAGTGGCGAGCAATTTCAAGCACCAAACACCAACATCAAACACAAACGACCAAACACAAACATCTTGTTTCAACCCAGGTTTTGTCGGTACACGAGTGGCGAGCTCATCTTCGAATCTTCTCAAACAATGACCGACATTCCTTACGGCGACTGCTTCACGGTGGAGATTCGATGGGACGTGAAAGAAATAAACGTCGACAGCTCTGGTGTTGACATCGGCGTTGGGGTGAAATCTAAGTCGGAACAGCGATCATCCATCCAACCCTCTTTCCTAGGCCCAGGACCATCCAAGTAAGTTAAAAAAAACTATTTATAACTTCAATCTCACGTCCTGTGGCATCTCATACTATTTTCAATTTTCAATTTTCAAATTTACAAGTGCCACGCATAAGTGGCTCCAGAAGTTCAAATTACACACTACCGGTACCCATGCTCATTAGGTCTGCGCCCAATGAGTGGCTACAAGGCCGCAGCTGCTTCGGCAGCAACATTCCTATTTTCCAATGGTACTATTTTGAAATTGTGTCACTTCTATTGTTCTATCATTGCATGTGTCTCTTCTATTCCAAATTCACCCAAGACAGTATCCATTCTGCAGTATGTAGTCTCCTACCTCAACTGGACAAGCTACCATCGCGGTTGACAACGACCTGCAACGCCAAGAGCGACCGAAGGGGGAGTCGAACCCCCGACTCTTCATCCTTAAGCGATCTGGTCTACCACTAGACCATTGTATACCACAGAAGGGGGTAGGACTTGTTAAGTATGTGCGGAACGTGCAAACGGGAGGGTTCCTTCAATCTCACGTCCTGTGGCAGCTCGTACTATTTTTCGGAGCCCCCTCTTCAAGGGAGCGTGAGCCCCCAGTGTTACCCCGTTGTCCATCCGACCGACCGACCGACCGACCGAAAAATTGAAGCCTGACACATCATCCAACGGTCTCGTAACTAACTCGCTTCCGTTGCCACCTTTTGCTCGACCATTCCGATTTAACCCAAGACAGTAGCCATTCTCATGTATGTCATATTGGGCGGAGCCCCCCTCCTCGGGGGAAAGAGCCCACAGATTCACCAGGGATATTTTTTTCAAATCAAAAAGAGGAAATCTTGTTCCTTTTTCTTTTGTCCCTCCCTTTTCCCCTCCCAAAACAGGATCCTTATTCAAACTTTTTTTATTTTTTATTCTGTCAATTTTTTATTTTTTATTTCTTATTCTGTCAATTTCGGCCCAAACGGGGTCTCGTATTCCGATTTGGGTTGATTTGGGTCATTTTTAGTAAATTTCAGTAAAAACAAAAACTTTTTTTAGGTTTCCTTTTGGTAGTTTTAGCCAAAACGGGGTCTCGTATTCCGATCGGAATACATTCCGGAAAACATGTCCCTGAGATTCACCCCTCTGTCCGTCCAACCGACCGACGATCGACGACCGAGACGAAGCCTGCCACCTCAGCCAACTGTCTCATAACTAACTGTCTTCGGTCAGCTCCATCGTTGCCACCTGCTGTTCCGTTGCCAACACACTCCGCCAATTGTCCTGCCTAGGACTTGTTAAAAAAAAGGTAATGATAACGCCTGGTGGGGCGTGGTGTTAAGGGAGCCCGTCGTACGCGGGTGGGGAGCAGTCTCCTACCTCAACTAGACAAGCTACCATCGCGGTTGACAACGTCCTGCAACGCCAAGAGCGACCGAAGGGGAAGTCAAACCCCCGACTCTTCATCCTTAAGCGATCTGGTCTACCACTAGACCATTGTATACCACAGAAGGGGCTAGGACTTGTTAAGTATGTGCAGTACATGCAAACGGGAGGGTTCCTTCAATCTCACATCCTGCGGCAACTCGTAGTATTTTTTATTTGTGTCACTGGAAGTTTTACATGTTTTTTCAGCCAGCTCTGGGAAGCTCACCGTCATCCAATCCCAAGTCCTCCCGTGCGATACGGAGGGGGGAAGCTAGACCTAAGGTAGCCAGCCCGGGGGTGGGGGTTTAGGTTTTAGGGGGGTTAGGGTTTAGGTTGTAGGGTTTAGGGTTTAGGGGTAACCAGTTACCGCCGGGGTGGCTGCCTTAGGTTTAGCTTCCCCCCCCCCCCTTTGTGATACCCACGGAATCAGGGAGCCTTCTATGCGGATTAGACAGATTAAAGTGTCACAAACCGGTTCAACGAATGGCTCAATGGCAGAGCGACTTCAATGACGCATGTGCCAGGTTCGAGCCTACTATATGCGGACTAGACAGTTTAAATTGTCACTTATATTGTTTTATTATTGAGCCCGTTTCAGAGATACGATTGGTCGAGTGGTACACCAAATTGCTTAAACGATGCGGGGTCGGGGGTTCGATTCCCCATTCCGGATTATACAGTTTTAAGTGTCACATCCCCGTTCAACGAATGGCTCTATGGTAGAGCGACTTCAATGATGTAGGTGCCGGGTTCAATTCCCCACGGGTGCGCTTAAGTGTTCGCGGTCGCTGTCAACCGCCATGGTAGCTTTGTCCAGGTAAAGTAGCAGACCGTTCCCTACCGCCGAAAGACGGGGCTCCCTTAACACTACGCCCCACTAGGCGTTATCATTACTAAAGTGTCACTTCTATTGTTCTATGATTGCCAGCGTCACTTGCAATGTAGGTCCATGATTGCTGATCCATAGCCTCCACCCTCACCCCCTCACCCTAATCCACTACCCACCACCACCCCCTCAACTCCATTCCCCTAATCCCCTTACCACCTAACCACCTAACCACCTAATCCCCTCACCACCTAACGACCTAACCACCTAATCCCCTTACCACCTAACCACCTAACCACCTAACCACCTAATCCCCTTACCACCTAACCACCTTACCACCTAACCACCTAACCACTTAACCACCTAACCACCGAATCCCCTTACCACCTAACCACCTAACCACCTTACCACCTAACCATCTAACCACCTAACCACCTATTCCCCTTACCACCTAACCACCTAACCACCTTACCACCTAACCACCCAACCCCCTTACCACATAACCACCTTATCACCTAACCATCTAACCACCTTACCACCTAACCACCTTACCACCTAACCACTCCCCCACCCCACCCTACCCTCTTGGTGATCCAGTGCGCCACCAAAAGCAAGTCCTCTAAAACTACACCGAGACTCTTTATATTTTTCAATTGTGTTACTTATATTGTCCTATGACTACCTGTGTCACTTGTTCTGTAGAGCCGTGATTGCTGCTTCATTGTAGATGTGTAGAAAAACAATTCACAATCTTGCCTGTGTATGAAAGATTTGTAAAAGACAATTAACAACATCGCCTACGCATTGTAGATTTGTAGAAAAACAATTCACAATCTTGCGTGTGTATGAAAGATTTGTAAAAGGCAATTAAAAACATCGCCTACATATTGTAGATCCGCGACTGCTGCTCCATTGCAGATTAATTGCAGATTTGTAATTCATCGTTAAAAAAAAAGTTACCTTGCCTGTGTATTGTAGATCCATGATGGCAGATTCATTGCAGATTTATAAAAACAAGTCATATGTCGCGTCGCAAGCGATGCGTAGAATTGGCGGAGTGTATTGGGAACGGAACGACAGGTGGCAACGATAGAGCTGACCGAAGCGGGTTAGTTCCGCAACCGTTGGCTGACGTGTCAGGCTTCAATTTTGTGCCTTTTTTCCGTCGGACGGACAAATGGGTAAACATGGGAGCCCCCGCCCCCTTGGAGGGGGGGCTCCGCCAAAAACAATTCACAACCTTGCCTGTTTATTGCATATATATAAAAGGCAATTCAAAATCTTGCCTGTGTATATTGGATCCATTGCGGACATGTACGCGGATATGTATGCGGATTGTGTGCGGATATGTATGCGAATTGTATATTGGATCCATTGCGCATTTGTAAAAAGTGATTCACAACTTGCCTTGTTATGGTAGATCCATGATTGCTGCTCCATTTCAGATGTATAAAAACAATTCACAACCTTGCATATTTATAGAACATCCATTGCAGATTTGTACAAAAAGGCAATGCTCAACCTTACCTGTGCCTTGCAGATCCGCGATTGCTGCTCCATTTCAGATTTATAAAAAACAATTCACAACCTTGCATATGTATTGAACATCCATTGCAGATTTGTAAAAAAAAGCAATGCACAACCTTGTCTGTGTATTGCACATCCGCGATTGCTGATTCATTGCAGATTTATAAAGGGCGATTCACAAACTTGCCTGTGTATTGAACATCCATTGGAGATTTGTGAAAAAACAACAATTCGCGACCTTGTCTGCGTATTGCAGATCCATGATTGCTGATACACTGCAGATTTAGAAACGGCGATTCACAACCTTGCCAGTGTATTGAACATCCATTGAAGATTTGTGGGGGAAAAAACAAATCACATCCTAACCTGTGCCTTGCAGATCCATTGCGGATAAGTAAAAAGCAATTCACAACCTAACCTGTGCCTTGCAGATCCATTGCGGATAAGTAAAAAGCAATTCACAACCTTGCCCTTGTATTGAACATCCATGATGGCTGATTCATTGCGGATTTATAAAAAACAAATGAATTACCTGGCCCGTGTATTGCACATCCGCGATTGCTGCTCCATTTCAGATTTATGAAGGGCGATTCACAACCTTGCCTGTTTATTGAACATCCATTGCATATTTAAAAAAACAAAAATCACAACCTTACCTGTGCCTTTCAGATCCGCGATTGCTGAGGCTTCAAAAGTTGTAACACACAATTCACAACCTTGCCCGTGTATTGTAGATTAAAAAAACAATACACAACCCTGCATGTGTATGAAAGATCTGTAAACAAAAACAATACACAACCTTGCCCGTGTATTGTAGATTAAAATGAAAAATAAACAACCCGGCGTGTGTATTAAAGATCTGTAAACAAAATTAATTCACAACCTTGCCCGTGTATTGTAGATTAAAATGAAAAATAAACAACCCTGCATGTGTATTAAATATGTGTAAACAAAAACAATACACAACCCGGCGTGTGTAGTAAATATGTGTAAACAAAAACAATGCACAACCCGGCGTGTGTATTAAATATGTGTAAACAAAAACAATTCACACCCTTACCTGTGTGTTGCAGATCCGCGATTGCTGAGGCTTCAAGCTTCGTGAAGGTTGAGGTTGCATTGCGGATCCCTTTCTCCCGGTCCTGCCTCTTCAAAAGAGTAAGTCATGGGCACTTTTGCATTACTTTTTTTATTATTATCATACCACGCCTCACGCTGCTAACCGTATGTGGGCGGAGTGAACTCGGGTTGGATCATCATTTTCTATTATTTGTATTATAAATTTGAGTACTAAATTTTTATTATAAATTTGTATTATAAATTTGTATTATAAATTTTATTATATTTTTATTTTATTATATTTTTATATATTTTATTATAAATTTGTATAATAAATTTGAGTACTAAATTTGTATTATAAATTTGAGTACTACCTAGCATTCACTGTTTTTAATGGGCCTGCCTCATCAAAAGAGTAAGTCACAGGCACTTATTGATTACTATTTGTATTATTGTCTCTTTTTTATTATTATTTGTATTATTATTTCTTTTTGTATTATTTGTATTATTGTATATCAGGCCTCACGCTGCTCTCCGTATGTGGGCGGAGTGAACTCGGGTTGGATCATCAAAACTACCTGGCATTGACTGGTTTCCTTTCTCCTGGTCCTGCCTCTTCAAAAGAGGAAGTCACAGACACTTTTTATTATCATTTGTATTATTTCTTTTTTATTATTATTTGTATTATTATTTCTTTTTTACTATTATTTTTTATTATGATTATTTATTTGTTATTATTATTTGTAGTATTCTCTCTTTTTTATTATTTGTATTATTGTATACCTGGCCTCACGCTGCTAACTGTATGTGGGCGGAGTGAACTCGGGTTGGATCATCAAAACTACCTGGCATTCACTGTTTTTTTAACCGGCCTGCCTCTTCAAAAGAGTAAGCCAAGGACACTGCGTTTTTTATTAGTATTTCTGTATTTGCAGGTATTTGTGTCGTTTGTTTTTTGTAATATTTGTATTATTTGTATTATAAATTTGAATCCTACCTCGCACTGACTGTTCTTTCCCTCTGGGGCCTGCCTCTTCAGAAGAGAAGTCACTGGCACTTATGCATTATTTATTTGTAAACAAAAATGTATTTTTTGTATTATTTGTATTATGTTGTCTACCAGGCCTCTAACTGATCTCCGTGTGAGCGAGGAATGAACATGTGTAGTTTCATCATGACTACCTCACACTTACTCCAGAGCGACACCAACAAGCAAGTGCCCCAAAACTACTCACACAAAAAGTCAAAAATCCCTCCCCCTTACCCCCTCCCCTTAGCCCCTTCCCACCCCTGCCCCCTACCTTTCCCCTATTCACCTTACCACCTGACCACTCTCCCCCCCCCCCCCCCCCCCCCCCCCTCCCCTCTAGGTCATCCAGAGCGACACCAACAAGCAAGTGCCCCCAAAACTACTCACACAAAAAGTCAAAAATCCCTCCCCCTTACCCCCTCCCCTTAGCCCCTTCCACCCCTGCCCCCTACCTTTCCCCTATTCACCTTACCACCTAACCACTCTCCCCCCCCCCCCCCCCCCTCCCCTCTAGGACATCCAGAGCGACACCAACAAGCAAGTGCCCCCAAACTACTCACACACAAAAAGTCAAAAATCCCTCCCCATTACCCCTCCCCTTAGCCCCTCCCCACCCCTGCCCCCTACCCTTCCCCTATTCACCTAACCACCTAACCACTCCCCCCCCCCACCCCCCCCACCTTCAGGTGATCCAGAGCGCGACCAACAAGCCATTGCTACAGAACTACACTGAAACACTTCAGGACCTCCCCCCAACCCCAAACCCCACCCACTCCCTCGAATCTCCCCTCCTTTCTAGGAGATCCCCATAACCATCAGCAAGACAAAACTCCTAACTACCCTCCTGCTGACACCCCCCTCCTTTAAAGGTGATCCAGAGCGCCACCAACAAGCAAGTGCTCCAAAACTTAACGGAGACAATACAGGCTCTACAAGGATCCATGCAACAAAAGACGCACGAGGAAGAACAAGAGTGCCATCCCCACCATATCTCCCAATCTTCCTCTCCCCTCCTCTCCTCACCTTACCACCTACCCCCCCCCCCCCCCTCCCCTCTAGGTCATTCAGAGCACCAACAACAAGCAAGTGCCCCAAAACTACACCGAAACTCTCAACCATCACCCCCCCTAACCGCAGAACCGCTTTCCCCTCCCCTCCCCTACCTTCCTCTCCCCTCCTCTCCTCACCCGACCACCTACCCCCCCCCCCCCCCCCCCCCCCCTCCCTCTAGGTGATCCAGAGGGCAACCAGCAAGCAAGTGCTACAAAACTACACGGAGACAATGCAGAGGCTATACACAAGATGCTCGAGGTAGCACAAGAGTCTCATCCCCCCTCCAGCCCCCCCCACTCAATCCCCCGACCCACCTACCACCTCCCCCTTAAATCCCTCCCTAACCAACTACCACCCCCCCCCCCCCCCCCCTCCCGCTAGGTGATCCAGAGCGCCACCAACAAGCAAGTGCCCCCAAACTACACACACAAGAAGTCATAAATCCCTCCCCCTTACCCCCTCCCCTTAGCCCCTCCCCACCCCTGCCCCCTACCCTTCCCCCATTCACCTTGCCACTTAACCACTTCCACCTCCCCTCCTTTCTAGGTCATCCAGAGCGCGACCAACAAGCAAGTGCTCCAAAACTTAACGGAGACCTTGCAGGCGCTGCAATGATGCATACAAGAGAAGATGCATGACGAAGAACAAGAGTGCCATCCCCACCCCGGCCCCCTCACCCTATCCCCCAACCCACCCACCACCTCCTCCGCCTCTCCTCACCTTACCACCTAACCACCCACCCACCCTCTAGGTCATCCAGAGCGCGACCAACAAGCAAGTGCTCCAAAACTTAACGGAGACAATGCAGGCGCTGCAAGGAGCCATGCAACATAAGTTGCACGAGGACGAGCATGAGTCACACATGGAGAGGATCAACTCAAGCACGGACTTGGGAGGCGCGGATATCCGTCACCATGCAAGCACAGACAAGAACTCGCTTCCCAATGTAGGTCGTGCTGTAATGATAAAGCCTGGTGGGGCGTGGTATTAAGGGAGCCACACATGGGCAGGATAGGGAGCCACCTGTGGAGAGGAAACACTGAAACGTGTAGGTCATGCTGTGTCTGGTGCAGGCACCAAAGAACAAAAGTCAAATTGTAGAATTCCCATCACCATCACATGCAAGCGTAAAGAATAACACGCGTGTCAATGTAGGTCACGCTGTCTGTGTATTGCTTCTAATATACTCTCCCATATACTTGTTTTTGTCTCTCGTTTTTATTTGTAATTTAAATGTATATTTTTATTTTGTTTGTATAGAAGAACACGCGTGTCAATGTAGGTCACACTGTCTGTGTATTGCTTCAAATTTACTCTCCAATATACTCGTTTTTGTCTCTCGTTTTAATTTTTAATTTAAATGTATATTTGTATTTAATTTGTATAGAAGAAGACGCGTGTCAATGTAGGTCACACTGTCTGTGTGTTGCATCGAATGCACTTGCTTTAATTCTCATTTATTTATTTATTATACAATGATTTTTGGGGTGGGTGGGGAGTTGAGGATTAGGGGGGGGGGGGGGGGGGGGGGGGGGGGGGGGGGGGGGGGGGGTTGAGGATTAGGAGGGTGGGTGGGGAGTTGAGGATTAGGGGGGGGGGGGGGGGGAGTTGAGGATTAGGAGGGGGGGTGAGGAGTTGAGGATTAGGAGGGGGGGTGGGGAGTTGAGGATTAGGGGTGGGTGTGTGTGTGTGTGGGGGGGGGGGGGGCTATCCCCTCTCCCCCCATACATCAATCAAAATCCTTCGCTACCCACTCAGGGTGTATTTTATATTAACTATTGTACCCCAAACATCCCCCCCCCCCCCCCCCCCCCCCGCCCCCCGCCCCCCCGCCCCCCGCCCCAATCTATCCACTCACCACTCCCCATCCCATCCACCGAACCTCCCACCCCACCCCATCCCATCCCATCCCATCCCATCCCACCCCACCCCACCCCACTCTATCCCCTCCCACACCGCACCACCACACCACCTATCCCCTCCCACCCCATCCCACACTACACCACACAATCCTACACCACACCACACCAACCCATTCCACACCACACCACACAATCCCACACCACCTCAACCCATCCACCAACCCCCTCCCCCTCCCACCCTCACTAGACGATGATGTCTCCATGTCCTCCGAAGCAGGCTTCAACACCTCACAGCCTTGCCCCACCCTATCCACCCACCCCACCCCACCCACCTCCACCCCACCCCATACACCCCACCCCATCCACCCCACCCCATCCACCTCACCCTATCCACCCCACCCTATCCACCCCAACCCATCCACCCCAACCCATCCACCCCAACCCATCCACCCCAACCCATCCACCCCACCCATCCACCCCAACCTATCCACCCACCACACCACACCCACCTCCACCCCACCACACCCACCTCCACCCCATCCACCTCCACCACACCCTATCCACCCACCCCACCCCATCCACCTCCACCCCACCCATCCACCCCACCCATCCACCCCACCCTAGTCCACCCACCACAACCCCACCCCATCCACCCCACCCTATCCACCCACCACACCACACCCCATCCACCCCACCCCACCCACCACACCCCGTCCACCCCACCCTATTCACCCACCACACCACCCCCACCTCATCCACTCCACCCCATCCACCCCACCCCATCCACCCCACCCCTTCCACCCCCACCCATCCACCCTAACCCACCCATCCACCCCAACCCATCTACCCCAACCCATCCACCCCACCCTATCCGCCCCACCCTATCCGCCCACCCCACCCACCCCCCTCCACCCCAACCACATCCACCCCAACCCATCAACCCCACCCCATCCACCCCACCCTATCCACCCACCTCCACCCCAACCCATCCACCCCAACCCACCCTACTCCAGATGGGTTGTCTCCGCGTCCCCCGAAACAGGCTTCAACACCTCACGGCCCTGCTCAACCCTATCCACCCACCTCCACTCTATCCCCTCCCACCCCATCCCACACTATCCCAATCCCACCCCACCCCACCGGCCCTCTCCCCTCCCACCCCACCCCATACTATCCAATCCCACCCACACCCCACCCACCGGCCCTCTCCCCTCCCACCCCATCCCACACTATCCCAATCCCACCCCACCCCACCCACCGGCCCTCTCCCCTCCCAGCCCATCCCACCTAACCCCAATCCCAACCAAACCCACGGGCCCCCCCTCCCCTCCCCCCCCACCCACACGATCCCAATCCCACCCCACCCCACCCCCCGGCCCCTCCCACCCCAGCCCCACCCTACACCTCTCCCAATCCACCACCAACCCCACCCCAACCGCACCGTCCCTTCTCTCCTCTGGCTCCCTCCCCCTCCGCACCCCCCCTCCCCCTCACACTCTGCTAGAAACCACTTCCCCCCGCCACCCCGCAACCCACCATCCCTCTTCTGCATGCTGCCCCCTCCCCCCGACCCCCCTTCCCTCCTCCCACTGCCCCGGCCACCCCCAGCCCACGCGTGCCCTCTCACCCTCCCCCCCCACCCTCACCCACTCATCCCAATCCACCCCCCCCCCCACCCCCCCCCCCGATTCCCTCGTCCCCTTACCCCGCCCACCCTCGCCCGCTCCTCCCCCTCCCCCCCCCCCCACCCCATATGGCCACCACCCCCCGCCCCGGTCATCCTGGCCTCTCTCCTCCCACCCCACCCTTCACTATCCCAATCCCACCCCACCCACCTTCCCTCTCCCCTTCCCACCCTCCCCAAATGGTGGTGTCCTACACGTCCTCCGAAGCAGGTCAACACCTCTCGGCTCAGTTCTGTTGCTTTTATATATGAGGAGGGAGGGACCTGGAGTCTATCAATTGAAAACCACACCACACAATCTCCTCCCACACCACACCACACCACCGTATCCCCTCCTACCCCCTTCACTCCACCCTATCCTCCAAATAGTGTTTTCTCCACGTCCTCCAAAGCAGGCTTCAACACCTCACGGTCCTGCCCACCCAATCCACCCACCCCACCCCACCCCACGCACCTCCATACCACACCATCCACCCTCCACCCTATCCCCATCCCACCCTGTCTTCCAAATGGTGATGTCTCCACATCCCCCGAAGCAGGATTCAACACCTCATGTCCCATTTCTGTCATGTTTTTGGCGGAGCCCCCTCTTCAAGGGGGCGGGAGCCCCCAGGGTTACCCATTTGTCCGTTTGTCCAATCGGAAAAAAAATAATTGAAGCCTGACGCGTCATCCAACGGTTGCGTAACTAACTCGCTTCGGTCAGCTCCATCGTTGCCACCTTTCTTTCCGTTGCCAACACACTCCGCCAATTTTCCACGTCGCTTGAGACGCTGCATAGGACTTGTTTATATGGAGAGGGAAGGACATGGATTCTATAAAACAAAAACCACACCACACGATCCCACTCCAAACCACACCACACCACCCTATCCCCTCCCGTCCCACCCCACCCACCCCACCCATCCACCTACCTCCCCCCAGATGGTGATGTCTCCACGTCCCCCGAAGCAGGCTTCAGCACCTCACGGCCCTGCCCCACCCTATCCCCCTCCCACCCCACACCACACTACACCACACAATCCTACACCACACCAGGCCACACCACACCACACCATCCCACCTCCACCCTACCCCATCCACCATCCCACCCTATCCCCATCCCACCCTATCCCCTAGATGGTGATGTCTCCTCGTCCTCAGAAGCAGGCTTTAACACCTCTTGTCCCAATTCTGTCGTGTTTTGGGGGAGGGAGGGAGAACTTGGAGTCTATCAATCCAAAACCTCTGTATCCCCTCCTACCCCATCCCACCCCATCCATTCACCCAGATAGTGATGTCTCCTCGTCCTCAGAAGCAGGCTTCAACACCTCGAGTCCCTAGGCTACAACACCTTGAGCCAAGCAGCACAGCACTAACTAAGCCAACTCTACTGTGCCTTCAACACCTATCCCTGGCAATCCTATTCCCCCACCTCCACTCTATCCCCCCACACCCCACACCACCCCACATCATCCCACCCCACCCATCCACCTTCCTCCCCCCAGATGGTGATGTCTCCTCGTCCTCCGAAGCAGGCTTCAACACCTCGAGTCCCTAGGCTACAACACCTCGAGCCAAGCAGCACAGCACTAACTAAGCCAACTCTACTGTGCCTTCAACACCTCGCATCCCAAGCAGTCCTATCCACCCACCTCCACTCTATCCCCTCACACCACACACCACTCCACACCACACCACCCATCCACCTTCCTCCCCCCAGATGGTGATGTCTCCTCGTCCTCAGAAGCAGGCTTCAACACCTCGAGTCCCAAGCAGTCCGTTCAGTAATGGTCCACCACCGCAACGCACATCTTCTGAGCGGCCAGCAACAAATGGATTCTTGCGTCAGATGGTGACTGGTTTCTTCCAAATGGTGAGTGGCTTGGGGGAAATAGGGGTGTAGGGTTTAGGGCGCCGTGGTAGCCCATTCAGTAACGGGCCACCACCACAACGCACATCTTCTGAGCGGCCAGCAACAAATGGATTCTTGCGTCAGATGGTGACTGGTTTCTTCCAAATGGTGAGTGCCTTGGAGGAAATAGGGGTGTAGGGTTTAGGGCGCCGTGGTAGCCCATTCAGTAATGGTCCACCACCGCAATGCACATCTTTCGAGCGGCCAGCAACAAGTGGATTCTTGTGTCAGATGGTGACTGGTTTCTTCCAAATGGTGAGTGGCTTGGAGGGGGGAGGGGGGAGGGGTTCAAAGGGTAGGGGGTTGGGGTTTAGAGCCCCATGGCAGTCCGTTCAGTAATGGTGCGCCACCACAACGCACATCTTCCGAGCGGCCAGCGACAAAAGGATTCTTGCTCTCCATGATGACTGGCTTCTTCCAAATGGTGAGTGGCTTGGTGAGAATAGGGGTGTAGGGTTTAGGGCCCCCTGGCAGTCTGTTCAGTCATGGTCCGCCACCACAACGCACATATTCTGAGCAGCCAGCGACAAATGAATTCTTGTGTTCCATGGTGACTGGCTTCTTCCAAATGGTGAGTGGCTTGGGGCTTAGGGTTTAGGGCACTGTGGCAGGGGTGTAGGGCATCAGTTTAGGGAACTGTGGTAGGGTTTTAGGGTTTAGGGCTCCGTGGCAGCCTGTTCAGTAATGGTCCACCACCACAACGCACATCTTCCGGGGGGCCAGCAACAAATGGATTTGATCGTTCTTTCGCGACTGGCTTCTTCCAAATGGTGAGAGCATTGGTGGGGGTAGGGGTTTAGGGTTTAGGGCCTGTGGGGTGCGGGGTAGGAGGGGTATGGGGTAGTAGGGGCAAGCAATCTTCACCACCTCACGGCAGTTCATTCAGTATCACAAATCTAACTAGTGTTATAGATCAACCACCCCTTACGGGAGACAAACCCAAACCCAAAACCAGGGTCAAAACCAAAGCCAATTCCACCACCACCAACATCATCAACAGAATCCACAACAACAACAACAACAACAACAACAACAACAACAAAATCAAAAACAACAAAAACAAAAACAGCAGCAACAAAAACAACAGCGACGACAACAACAACAACAACACAACATCCACAAGTCATATGCAGCTTCGCAAGCGACACGGAAAATTGGCAGAGTGTGTTGGCAATGGAACAACAGGTGGCAACAGACTGGAGCTGACTGAAGCCAGTTAGTTGTGAGGCAATTTGCTGACGTGTCAGGCTTCAATGTTTTGGTCTGTCAGGCGGAAGGAAGGTCGGACTCACAAACGGACAACGGGTTAACACTGGGGGCTCCCGCCCCCTTTAAGAGGGGGCTCCGCCGTAAATAACAACAACACAACAACAACAACAACAACAACAACAACAACACAACAACAACAACAACAACAACAGCAGCAACAACAACAACAACAACAACAACAACAACAACAACAACAACAGCAGCAACAACACTCACAGGTTGGCGACTCCGTCTCCAAAGGGGCCTCCAGCACCAGCCTCAGCTCAGTGACACCCTGTCACACACACACACACACAAACACACACACACACACCACCACCACAACCACCACAACCACCAACACTCACAGGTTGGCGACTCCGTCTCCCAAGGGGCCTCCAGCACCAGCCTCAGCTCATTGACACCCTGTCACACACACACACCACCACCAACAACAACAACAACAACAACACTAACACCACCAACACTAACACCACCAACACTAACACCAACACTAACACCACCAACACTCACAGGTTGGCGACTCCGTCACCAAAGGGGTCTCAGCACTAGCCTCAGCTCAGTGACGCCCTGTCACACACACCCTGACACACACACCACCACCACCACCACCACTTATAGGTTGGGGACTCCGTCTCCCAAGGGGCCTCCAGCACCAGCCTCGGCTAAGTGACACCCTGACGCACACACACACACAAATACACACCTACAAACTCACATATGCACACACACATACATACACACTCATATACTCACACACACACACACACACACCACCACCACCATCACCATCACCACTCACAGGTTGGCGACTCTGTCTCCAAGGGGGCCTCCAGCACCGGCCTCGGCTCAGTTCTCGGCCTCCTGATTCTCCTCATGTTGCTCGCACAAATCTACGTCGTGTGGATGGTCAACTACAGCTCCCCTACCACAGGCGGCGACAACAACCTCACCACCACCACCACCACGACTGGCAGCAGCATGTGCGAGGGTGGAGGATATCCTGGGGGCACCGGCGATGCGAGTGCTATGCAGCAGCAAGAACATTGGATGCAGAAGCTGAGCTTCCTCCAATCTGACCTGCGCTACTTGCAGTCAAGGCTGGAGGCAGTCACAGCCGAGGTGGCGATGACCATGCAATTGATAGGGAGACCTGAGCCTGCTAGTTGAGAGGATGTGTGTGTCAGGGGCAGGGGCGGGGATAGCGGCAGTAAAGGGGATGCAGGGATGGATGCGTGAATGTATGTAACATTCTGACCTGCGCTACTTGCAGTCAAGGCTATAGGCAGTCACAGCCGAGGTGGCGATGACCATGCAATTGATAGGGAGACCTGAGCCTGCTAGTTGAGGGGATGTGTGTGTCAGGGGCAGGGGCGGGGATAGCGGCAGTAAAGGGGGTGCAGGGATGAATGTGTGTATGTATGTTACATACACACATTTATCTTTATGTCTGACCTGCGCTACTTGCAGTCAAGGCTGGAGTCAGTCACAGCCGAGGTGGCGATGACCAAGCAACTGATAGGTAGCCTTGAGCCTGCTAGTTGAGGGGATGTGTGTGTCAGGGGCAGGGGCGGGGATAGCGGCAGTAAAGGGGATGCAGGGATGGATTTGTGAATGTATGTTACAGTCTGACCTGCGCTACTTGCAGTCAAGGCTACAGGCAGTCACAGCCGAGGTGGCGATGACCATGCAACTGATAGGTAGCCCTGATCCTGCTAGTTGAGGGGATGTGTGTGTCAGGGGCAGGGGCGGGGATAGCGGCAGTAAAGGGGGTGCAGGGATGAATGTGTGTATGTATGTTACATACACACATTTATCTTTATGTCTGACCTGCGCTACTTGCAGTCAAGGCTGGAGTCAGTCTCAGCCAAGGTGGCGATGACCATGCAATTGATAGGGAGTCCTGAGCCTGCTAGTTGAGGGGATGTGTATCAGGGACAGTCTGCAGCTGGTGCCCCCCTCACACACACACACACACACACATACACACACAGCTGGGGTGGCGATGACCATGCAGTTGATCGGGAGCCCTGAGCCCGCTAGTTGAGGGGATGTGTGTGTCAGGGACAGTCTGCAGCTGGTGCCCCCCTCCCCCCCCCCCCCCCCCCCCCCCCACACACACACACACACTCAGCTGGGGTGGCGATGACCATGCAATTGATCGGGAGCCCTGAGCCTGCTAGTTGAGCATACGTGTTTGTTAGGGACAGGGATAGCGGCGGTAAAGGGGGTGCAGGGATGTATGTATGTATGTATGTTACAGTTTGACTTGCGCTGATTGCAGTCAAGGCTGGAGGCAGTCACAGCCGAGGTGGCGATGACCATGCAATTGATAGGGAGCCCTGAGCTTGCTAGTTGAGGGGATGTGTGTGTCAGGGGCAGGAGCGGGGATAGCGGCAGTAAAGGGGGTGCAGGGATGAATGTGTGTATGTATGTTACATACACACATTTATCTTTATGTCTGACCTGCGCTACTTGCAGTCAAAGCTGGAGGCAGCCACAGCGGAGGTGGCGATGACCATGCAACTGATAGGGAGCCCTGAGCCTGCTAGTTGAGGGGATGTGTGTCTCAGGGGCAGGGGCATGGGGCAGGGGTTGAGATAGCGCGGGCAAGGGGGTGCAGGGATGGATGTGTGTATGTAACATACATACACACATCCATCTTTATGTCTGACATGTTCTACTGGCAGTCAAGGCTGGAGGCAGTCTCTGCTGGGTACTCAATGTATGAGGGTGGGGCACTGAAAGTAGAAGATTGAGTTGCTCCATGTACACCAGGGTACTACTAAGCGAGCGCGGCAGCGCGGTGCCACGCTGCCTTTTTGAGCCCCTCTGCGCGTTCCGCGCAGTTTTTTCAACCCCCCTGTGGGCGCAGCCCGCATTTTTTGCGCTTTTTGCACTAAAAAGCGCTGGCCAATTTGACGTTTGTGCGTTTTGAGCGCTGACAAATTTGGCAAGAAGTAGTACCCTGATGTACACAGGTGGGGCACTGTATATATAGAGGTGGGCCAGATTAAGTATAAGTTGAGGCACTGAATGCACAAGGGTGGGGAACTGTATGTATTTTCTATAATATAAATAAACGAATGTATAAACATGTGCATATTCAAACGGTGAAGAGAAATAAACAAAAGAAGTGCTACACCTTATGAAGAGGCGTGAGGTTCAGGGGGGCAGCCCCTTCACTTACACTGGGGATAGGTAACGATAACGCCTGGTGGGGCGTGGTATCAAGGGAACCCGTCCTGAGCGGGTAGAGAGCCGTCTTCTACCTCAACTGGACAAGCTACCATTGCGGTTGACAACGACCTGCAACGCTCAGGGCGACCGTAGGAATCGAACCCTCAACCCTGCATCCTCAAAGTAATTTGGTGTACCACTAGACCAATTGATTCTCTGAAAGGGGCTACTGGGGATACAATATATTAGGGAATAAATAAATGTATAATTATAATTAATAATATATTTTATAATTTAATATATTTACTAATACCGGTATATTAAATAATATAATAAAATAATATATTAGGGAACTTGGATAATGTAGCTAGGTTGCGTTGTAGACACTCCTTTCCGGGTAGGGGGTTCTATGGCTTGGGATGTATGTTGATTGCTTTCTCGAGACGAGATATAAACAGTTTAACAAGTCCTAGGCAGGAAATTGGCGGAGAGTGTTGGCAACGGAATCGAGCGGACCGAAGCCAGTTAGTTACGAGACCGTTGGCTGGTGTGTCAGGCTTCATCTCGGTCGCACGTCAGTCACACAAACAAATAAACGGACAACGGTATGACCCTGGGGGCTCCCGCCCTCCAGAAGGGAGGGCTCCGCCAAAAAGGCTGGAGAAAGAGACGGATATTGTGCAGGGTACTTGAAATGGCCAAATTGGCCAGCTTTTTAGCGCACTTTAAAACAAAAAAACTGCGCTTTGTAGTGCAAAAAGCGCAGAAATTGCTTGCAGCGCCCACAAGGGGTTGCAAAAAACTGCGCTTAAAGCGCAGAGGGGGTCAAAAAGTCAGCGCTCAAAAGCGCAAAAGCGCGTGCTTTGAATTACCCTGGTCGGCACCCGCAAGTTGGCTGCATGTGATGTTTTGATTTGTGGTACTTGAAATGATGATCAGTTGTATCGTGGGATTTTAAATTGTGCTTTTGTAGATAAATATCATTTAAATTATGATACTATTGAATAATGAATTACCAAAATTGAATTACCCTGATATTGTGATTACAGATAGCAGACACAGATTTGTAATCCGGTTGGTTGTAAAGTAGCCGATTTTGTAACAGGTTTAAAATAGGCTCCGTCTCGAGAAGCAGATTTGGGGGGTCGTCACGTTGGGAGTGCCAGTGGCCTGGCTGGAAGCACACCACCACCACCACCACCACCACCACCACCACCACCACCACCTCCACCACGTGGTACACCACTATCACCACCACACCTCCCACCCACCACCACCACCACCCTACCCAGGATGGGGTCCCCCTGGACAAACTTGGGCTGGACAGCAGCTCACCCTCCATTTGTTGTTCGTCATTGTCCAGGGGCAGTCAAGTAGGTCATTGGTCAAAGGGACAACTTTGACTAAGGATGTTTACCACAAGATTATCTTTGTACAAAAGATTACCAGTATTGGATTGAATTGTTACATGTTTCTCAGCCAACCCATGGTTGCTCACCGGCTACCAATGCACCTTCGAATTTGAATTTGAATTGTTGCATGTTTCTCAGCCAGCTCTTGGCTGCTCACCGGCTTCTAATGCACCTTCGAATTTGAATTTAAATTGGGACAAGGAGGGGGGAGATGGAGGAGGGAGTTCAATGGTGTATAAGGAGGGGGTAGAGATGGAGGACGGAGTTCAATGGAGGACAAGGAGGGGGGGTGGGGGGTGGGAGGGACTTACCCTGGAGCAATGAAGAAAAAGGAGGGGGCTGAGAGTGAGGAGGGAGTTCAATGAAGGACAAGGAAGGGGGAGAGATGCAGGAGGGAGTTAAATGGAGGATAAGTAGGGGGGAGAAATGCAGGAGGGAATTCAATGTTGTAGGCGGAGGGGGGAGATAGGGGGGAGTGACTTACCCTAGAGCAATGAAGGAAAAGGAGGGGAGAGAGTGAGGAGGGAACAATGGAGGGCAAGGAGGGGGGAGAGATGGAAGAGGGAGTTAAATGGAGGACGAGGAGGGGGGAGTGAATTACCCTAGAGCAATGGCGGCAGCATCATATTCTAGGGCAGACTCTACTTCATCACTATAGCAGCCAATATGGGTCTATCCATTGAGGTGCCCAATAGAAACAGCAGCCCACCTCTCAGTAGCCGTTTTCCAGTAGACAATAAGGGTCAATAGGGGTAGTGGTGAATGTTCGTTTGGTCGAGGGTCGGTATCTTTAAGTCGCCTACTCTTCTGTAGGAGTGACTTGTAGGAGTAGCTTGTAGAAGTGGTAACGCCATTCGAACTGAATCCTTCGTGCCGCTGGTTTGTGTAGGGAGACCCATCTCCTGATGTGACATACCTTATACGAAAGACACCCCTGCAGTGCGGTTGAGAGATAGGATATAGTTACATACTCAGCAAAAATCAATGCCGAGACTGAACAGCGCCGAGGCAGCTGGACAGTTTTATAACAGTGGGGGTTTGGGCAACATACCCCTCAGAACCTGGTCCAGGAGGTGACCTCCAAAAAAGCGTGCGAAAGAGCAAATAAAAGGCTTGACAACAAGCCATGCGAACTACCAAGGCATAGAGAAACTAGCGAATTAAGTGTATGTAGTAGAAGGGCTGAGAGTTGTCGAGGCCTAAAAAGCGAGATTCTACAAGAAGACGTGAAGGACAAAAGGCACAGGAAAATCACCAAACAAACAAGGAGAGAGGCAAAGAGCTCTAAAAAGGCGGCCTTAACACTCCCTATCTAAAGGCAAACACAAGGCCAAGCCGTCAGCCAAAACGCTACAAGGAAAAGCACAGCTAATAAAGGACACTTAACAACCTAAGCAGAACTACTAACACGATAAAAAGCGTGAAGAAAAGCGAAAGACCAAGACCAGCGGGGAAAAGCTAAGAGAGTCCATAGCCTATCTGTCAAGAAACCATCAAGCTAAAGGACGGAGAGAGGGCACAGGAGAGCAGCCAAAAAGGTCAAGAGTCAAACGGAGACTCGAGAAGTGAAAACAGAAGCTACCCCCCATCACCTACACCGCCAGAAACAAGACGGTTGCTACAAAGGGACAAGAACAAATCCAAGCTAGTCATCCAGGCTGTCAGGGAGGATTAGGGGAAGAAGCTCATTCTGGGAGAGAAGCAAATGGTCGGGGGGATGGTCCTGGGCCATCGGAGGATCCGCCACTGACATATGTGGAGGGTTGGGAACTCCCATGTTAACACGGGACCCACCGTGCCTGATGAAGGGGTGATCATCTCCCACCGTGTCCTCTCACTCAGGAGGGGGCTCTTCTGTAGCGGTTGAAATGTCAAATCCTTTTTTTTTTTTATTAAGGGGCTCATGTCCTAGCAGTGAAACAACACCGCCCTAAAGTCGGACTCGAGAAACTACCCGCCGTCTTCCGGCAGCGGGGCTCGAACTCCGGTCACCGAAGCCTTAATGACCGGGTCTGGACCTTAGCAACCTTCAAAAGATTACAAGGGGCTCATGTCCTTCAACCTTCAAGGGATCAACAACTGAATTCATCTTCACAGTATTTTAAGAAACATTAGCCTCTTTCAGTGATTTACAATGGTCTAGTGGTAGACCAGATCGCCTAAGAATGAAGAGTCGGGGGTTCGACTCTTTTCCGTCGCTCTTGGCGTTGCAGGTCGTCGTCAACTGCGATGGTAGCTTGTCCAGTTGAGGTAGGAGACCGCTCCCCACCCGCGTACGACGGGCTCCCTTAACACCACGCCCCACCAGGCGTTATCATTAACTTATTAAGAAACATTGATTCTGGTAGTGACTTGAAGGTTGCCATCATCGTCCCTGGGTCGAGGGTTTAGGAAGTGCACAGTTTGGTATCCACCCAACACTCCCCTATATTCTCCATCCATCCCTCCACGAAACACACCGTCTTCATACCGGCAGGGCGCACGAGGGAACTTTGGTAGGGATGATTGGGAACTGTCATCAACCCACACTGAGTATATGTGGGCTCATCAATCGATACTAAGGAGACTATGTAGGCATGAATCAAGGCACCATACGTGTGTTTAGTTTATACCAAGATGGTGACTACTGCTAGCTCTGGCTTACGCAGTGGTGTCCTTTACTTCACGTCCTGAGAGTGGCACATTACTCGGATGTAACAATTTCAATTTCAATATGCCAAGACTTAAGCAACTAAAGATGATAGGAAACTTGGGAGGATGCATTCTCTACTAGTTCTGATGGGAGGAGCTGCCGTACATAAGGATGGGAGGAGCTTTCCTATCATATTTAGTTTCTTGTTTCGTGGCATGAACTAAACACATATATAATGCCTTGATCCCATATATATGCCTATGTAGCCCCCTGGGTATTGATTGATGAGCCCACATCTAGTTTGGGTTGGTGGCAGCTCCCAATGTATAAAATGACGTCGTGCCGCCTATTTGTAACTCAGGAGGGGGGGGGGGGGTGTGTGGGGGGGGGGCAGCCCTCATCAGGTTCTTTGGGCTGCAGTACGAGGGGTCCAATCGTTTTTACTCCTGGCGAGCAGCCAAATTGCAGGCCGGAGCTATGTCACCAAGTTCAAGCAACTTGGTCTGCATCTGACATAATTACAACAGCTCTCAACAAATGAATCCCTCGATTCTTCTATCACCCAGGTCCTCTCCAAAACAAATTGTGGGTCGAAAAATGACACCTGGAAATACTTAGGCCTCCCATCAACTGAGTTTAATAGTGTACATTCATACATATATATGAAAATATGTACATATTAATATATACAATACATCACTCCAGGAACAACCGACCATTTAATCAAATCCCCAAAGTATTGTCTGCGTCTTGACAAGCTACTCACTCTTTACCCTCATCCTCCTTTGGTATAGAAAAGGGTTTTCACCCCTGGCCACTTCCCCGCAAGGAAATTCCTACCAACAATAAACAGGCCGATAGTTTAGGAATACTCAACATATCAACTTTCATATGCACTAGCTAGCTTCAAGTTCGGCCTAAGCAAAATGGGAGCTGCCTAGAAGCTGCTACGCTTCGCCGAAAAACAAATCCGATGCTAGAGTAAAGCAGCATGGATAACCCTGTGCAAGTGATCTAACAGGTGCGACCATCTACTTGCGATACCCAAGTACCCCAATATGAGTAACCCACTACTAGTATTAACCATATAATTTCTAATGCTCCTAGCTCAACATGACCCCAGCACTTGGTGCTAGCGACCATATCCTGCAATCCTAGCTCGACCCCAGCACTCAGTTATTGCTGGCGACGGCTGCCTTAGTGATGTTTGACTTCGTGCTACCTAGTGCCCTCCAGTCAACAGCAGGCTTTATGAGATCCATGCGCACACGGTCCTTGTACTGGATCGCGAACTGGAGGAGGGAGTCCATCATCGAGTCCTCCATCAAGTGTGGCTGCAGCCCCAGGGACTCCAGCTTGCTGTGCTTGGCGTTGTAATAGTGCTCTTCGGCCTCGACTCGGGGGTTAGGGACGTTGATTTGTTGCACGTTCAGACCGAGCTTGGATCCCTCGGAAGTCACCATCTGGGCAAGCTGGTTAACGCTGAACTGCTGCGTGAACTGGTTGTAAACGCGCATTTCGCCCTTGTTGGCGGGGTTGTCGATGGCAAGCTGGACGCATTGCACGGTGTCGCGGATGTCGAGGTAGCCTCGGGTCTGTCCACCCTTGCCGTAGACGGTTAAGGGGTGGCCGACGGCGGCCTGGATAACGAAGCGGTTGAGGGCAGTGCCAAAGATGCCGTCGTAGTCCAGGCGGTTGATGAGCATGGGGTCAGCCATAGTTTCCTTGGTGCGCACGCCGTACACAACACCCTGGACAAGAGTGTGCAGGGGGGGGGGGGGGTATGTTAAGTGGTGGTGTTGATGGTGGTGAGCTTGATAGTGATGATGACGACAGTAGTGACAAGCATGGGGTCGGCCATGGTCTTACTGGTGTGCACGCCTAGAGACAACACCCTGGAAAGGGAGGGAATAGATTACAATTGTTGTTAAGTCTTGTTTTTTTTCATTTTTTAAGCTGGTGATGCTCATGATGACCGTGGTGATAGTCATGATGATGGACACATTCATACTGGATTATTATAACCACGATCATCAAGGACAGTCATGGCGAGGTCATCATGATGGTCAGAAGTACCCAGAAGGGTACTTCAAAGCGCGCGCTTTTGCGCTTTTGAGCGCTGACTTTTTGACCCCCTCTGCGCTTTGAGCGCAGTTTTTTTGCAACCCCTTGTGGGCGCTGCAAGCAATTTTTGCGCTATTGCACTACAAAGCGCAGTTTTTTTGTTTTCAATTGCGCTAAAGCGCTGGCCAATTTGGCCATTTGAAGTACTCGGGAACCCAGAAGGCAAATTGTACAGAACAGAGTTCACCAAGTCCCTAACTCCTGTCGCCTGATGATCTCTACTCATTCTACTCTACTTAAACTTTATCTTAATCTCCATCTTTATGTTCACACCAAGTCAACCCCCTTTCTTACCTGGTTCAGGTCAGTGGCAGCGATCTTCCATGCCTTGGTAGCGAAGTGGATGTTGTGTGAGTCGTGGATCTTACTCAAGTGGTAGAAAGATCCTCCCTGCACACATAACGTTTACAGCAGACGGTCAGTTGCAGTAGGGTGGTGTGCACGGTAGACACTCAGTAACATAGGCAACCATCAATATATTTTCAATAAGGGGGGATGTTATTAGAGTCATGGATCTTGCCGGTAGAAAGATCCTGAACTGCAGGCAAACAGTGTTTGCAGCAAACGGTCAGTTACAGTGGTGTTTGCGGCAGGCGCTCAGTAAGGCTCAGTTAGGCGGTCAATCACAGTTAGGTGGTGTTTGCGGCAGGCGCTCAGTTAGGTGGTGTTTGCGGCAGGCGCTCAGTTAGTTGGTGTTTGCGGCGGGCGCTCAGTTAGTTGGTGTTTGCGGCAGGCGCTCAGTTAGGTGGTGTTTGCGGCAGGCGCTCAGTTAGGTGGTGTTTGCGGCAGGCGCTCAGTTAGGTGGTGTTAGCGGCAGGCGCTCAGTTTGGTAGTGTTTGCGGCAGGCGCTCAGTTAGGTGATGTTTGCGGCAGGCGCTCAGTTAGGTGGTGTTTGCGGCAGGCGCTCAGTTAGGTGGTGTTTGCGGCAGGCGCTCAGTTAGGTGGTGTTTGCGGCAGGCGCTCAATTAGGTGGTGTTCGCGGCAGGCGCTCAGTTAGGTGGTGTTTGCGGCAGGCGCTCAGTTAGGTGGTGTTTGCGGCAGGCGCTCAGTTAGGTGGTGTTTGCGGCAGGCGCTCAGTTAGGTGGTGTTTGCGGCACGCGCTCAGTTAGGTGGTGTTTGCGGCAGGCGCTCAGTTAGGTGGTGTTTGCGGCAGGCGCTCAGTTAGGTGGTGTTTGCGGCAGGCGCTCAGTTAGGTGGTGTTTGCGGCAGGCGCTCAGTTAGTTGGTGTTTGCGGCACGCGCTCAGTTAGTTGGTGTTTGCGGCAGGCGCTCAGTTAGTTGGTGTTTGCGGCAGGCGCTCAGTTAGTTGGTGTTTGCGGCAGGCGCTCAGTTAGTTGGTGTTTGCGGCAGGCGCTCAGTTAGGCGGTCAGTTACAATTAGGTGGTGTTTGCGGCAGGCGCTCAGTTACACAGACAACAATTAATAAACTCTCACAGATGGGGACAAAGTGGATGTTTTGAGATCACATTTGCTGTTCAGTTGTCAGTCAGAGTCAGCCAGAGTTATCAGTCAGTTAACAGCCTATATCTGAGTTGTCAGCCAGAGTAATCAGTCAGTTGACAGCCTATAGCTGAGTTGTCAGCCAGAGTTATCAGTCAGTTGACAGCCTATAGCTGAGTTGTCAGCCAGAGTTATCAGACAGTTGACAGCCTATAGCTGAGTTGTCAGCCAGAGTTTTCAGTCAGTTGACAGCCTATAGCTGAGTTGTCAGCCAGATTTGTCAGCCTATGGGGAGTGTCAGCCTATAGCTGATACTTGAATCAAGCATGTGCACTAGTTAGTTGCCTGTCGGGAGTGTTTCACCCTCTTGACACACCAATGGGGGCGAAGTGGATGATGCGCGTTCGCATTTGCTCGTGCCAAGCTATTCAGTTATGATTGGCAGGCTATATCTCGTGGCAAGCTATTCGTGGCAGGCTATAACTCGTGGCAAGCTTAATCTCGTGGCAAGCTATTCGTGGCAGGCTATAACTCGTGGCAAGCTATATCTCGTGGCAAGCTATTCGTGGCAGGCTATATCTCGTGGCAAGCTATATCTCGTGGCAAGCTATAACTCGTGGCAAGCTACATCTCGTGGCAAGCTATTCGTGGCAGGCTATAACTCGTGGCAAGCTATATCTGGTGGCAAGCTATTCGTGGCAGGCTATATCTCGTGGCAAACTATATCTGGTGGCAAGCTATTCAGTTATGATTGGCAGGCTATATAGATGGTTATTGAATCAAGCATGTGCATTAGTTAGTTGACTGTTGGGAGTGTCTCCCCCTCTTAACACACAAGCTGCTCGGGAAAGCCAGCCCATGTCTGGAAGAGGGAGTTCGGTATTGCATCCATTCAAAACCAGTTGCAACTGAGACGCGACTGGCTCTTAAAAAATGCTAAGCTAGTTGGCTAACCTGAGAGGCTAGCTGGAAGCTAACTAAAGCTAAGCTAGCTGGCTCTTCAAAAAATGCTAAGCTAGCTGGAAAAATAGATGAGAAATGAAATGACATGATCCCCATCATAATGAATCAACTTACAAAATGTAGATTGGGGAATGGTTTTTTGAAGGAGCTTTGCAAAGCAAAGCCCAACTTTGTGTGCCCAACTTTGGGGATTCCATCCGACCACGCCCCACCAGGCGTTCTCATTACTTTCATTAGATATAATTATTTATATATTGTTTCATTATCACTCTTAGGTTAAAAAATGCTTATCATCAAAATAAAGGAGAAATGAAATCATCACTCAATATCATCATCATCATCACTCGATATCACTCTGTACCTGCTTGGGGTAAGGCAGAGTGTCCTTCCGCCCATTGTGCTCAATGGTGATGTATCCCTCCTCGATATCGATGTTGGGGGTACCATACTCTCCCATGGTGCCCAGCTTGACCAGATGGCAGTCAGGCTTCAGCTCCTGTAGGGTACGGGGTGTACGTGGTGTGTGAGTGTGGGGCATACCAACACAAATCATCAAAGGAAGGTCAAGGTTGAGTAAGAAGCATATTTTCTGGATTCTTGGCTAACACTGATGGCGTAGAACACGCTGATGTTGCCAACCCAGCCCGACCCAACCCTAATTGTCAGACCAACCTAACCCAACCCCGTTCTCAGCCCAACCAAACCCTACCCCCATTCTCTCCCCAACTTAACCCCAATTCTCAACCCAGCCTGACCCAACCCTAATTGTCAGCCCAACCTAACCCAACCCCATTCTCAGCCCAACCTAACCCTACCCCCATTCTCTCACCAATTTTACCCCGATTCTCAGCCCAACCTAACCCAGTCCCCATTCCCAGCCCAGCCCTTTTTACCTTGATGGCGTAGAGCACGTTGATGGTGCCAACAACGTTGTTGGTCTGGGTGTAGACGGCGCGGGCTCGGTCAATCATGGAGTAAGGGGCTGAGCGCTGCGAGACAGAGAAGATGACCCAGAGTCAGTTCGAGGTGTTCGTGTAGTTGGTCGTGGTGAGGGGTTGTGGTGAGGTGTGGTGGACTAAGGTGGAGTTAGGGGCGGAGCGCTGCAAGGCTGAGGAGATGGCACTGAGTCAATAGGTTGTTTCGATGCGTTGGTGTTGTGGTGAGGGGGTGTGGTGTGGTGGACTATGGTGGAGGAAGGGGCGCAGCGCTGCGAGGCTGAGGAGATGGCACAGAGTCAGTGGGTTGTTTCGATGCGTTGGTGTTGTTGGTGTTGTTGGTGTGGTGGTGGTGGTCAACCATGGAGTAAGGGGCTGGGCGCTGCGAAGCAGAGGAAATGACCCAGAGTCAGTTACATGTGTTGGTGTTATTGGTCGTGGTTAGGGGTTGTGGTGTGGTGGTCAACCATGGAGTAGGGGGCTGAGCGCAGCAAGGCAGAGGAGATGGCCCAGAGTCGGTGGGTTGTTTCTTTGTGTTGGCTTTGGTGCGGGGTTGTTGGTGGTGTGGGGTTGTGGTGTGGTGGTGATGGTGGTGGTGGTCAATCATGTAGATGGCCCGGGATCAGTGGGTTGTTTGGATGGCAAGTGTGTGTGTGTGTGTGTGTGTGTGTGTCACACAAACACACACTCAAACACACACACACTCAAACACACTCATATTCTGAATACATCTGACTGCATTATGTTGAGTCTTCCACACACCTGCTCTCCGAAGTGGACAACGGTCTCGGGGTCAAAGCGGGTAAAGGCCTCACTGAGGAAGTCCCAGTCACAAATGTCGCCGATTTCTAGGGTGATGTTCTTGCTGGAGATCTCACCCCACCTGCACCGCGATCAAGACGAAAGTCAATAGTTTGTTTGCCAAGATGGGTATTGATGATGATGATGATGATGATGATCTCTAGATGGAAGGGTATTGATGATGATGATGATGATCTCTAGATTTATGTTCTTCCTGGAGATCTCACACCACCTGCACTGCAATCAAGACAATTGTAGGGACCGGCATATCATATGTTGTTGATCCAAGGCAGGTATGATATCATGTGATATCACACAGATTGCATCATATGATTGTATACGAATGGAACCTTTGCTTAGTCAGACTGCCCGCATCATATGATATCATATCATGTAGCCGTCCCCTAATTGTAGAACTTTGTCACAGGCAGATCATTATTGGCCAAAGACAATCCATCAACAGAACTAAGTTTCTGGCGGCTACGCTGTCATTGACAGCACCATCAAAGTATGCATTCGCATTTTTTCTCGCCACAGGTGTTAAAAACAAGGCAGAAATTTCAACCATACCAAAACAAGTCCTATGCAGCGTCGCAAGCGACGCGGAAAATTGGCGGAGTGTGTTGGCAACGGAACGAAAGGTGGCAACGATGGAGGTGACCAAAGCGAGTTAGTTCACGACCGTTGGATGATGTGTCAGGCTTCAAGGAATTTTTCAGTCGGACGGACAAATGGGTAAACATGGGACTCCAGCCCCCTTGAAGAGGGGGCTCCGCCAAAAATTCAACACCGTTGGAACTTCCAACCACCTGGGTAGCACAGGTGGGCAATAAGGCCATGGGCAATGGGAGTATTGGTGATAGCAGGGTCATCTAATTATTTTGAAGGCAATAGGGTTTGGGGTTTAAAAAAAATGAGCAAGGTACCATACATAGCACAGTTTGGAGTTTGGAGTTTTTTTAGTTTTTTCGAGTTGGAGTGCTAAATTGCCTACCATTGTGTTTGGGGGTACTCAGTCTACTGGGTTAACTTCATAGTCAAAAAGCGGCCAGCAGCTAAGTCTATTGCTAGCTAGCTTTCACAGCTAAAATATTAGGGTCACCTGCAGAGCCCACAAGCGGCTAGCAGCACCCTCAAGCTATTAGGAGCACAATGGTACTAAGCAAAGACACCGGTTTCCTTTCCTTCAAAAGAAACTGCAGCCCACCTCACATGTAGATTTTCACTCACCTCACTCGTAGATTTTCACTCACCTCACTCGTAGATTTTCACTCACAACACATGTAGATTTTCACTCACAACACATGTAGATTTTCACTCACAAAACATGCAGATTTTCACTCACAACACATGTAGATTTTCACTCACAACACATGCAGATTTTCACTCACAACACATGTAGATTTTCACTCACAACACATGTACAATTTCACTCACAACACATGCAGCCCAGCAACAACACAGCACTACACAACACATGTAACAACACAACACATGCAGCTCAGCAACAACACAGCACTACACAACACATGCAAAAACCCAGCACATGCAGCTCACCTCCTGACACGATCCTGGCAGGATGCGATGGGGGTCAGGGTGTCCATGCCCAGCTGCAGGTCGTAGTTGCGCCTGGCCAGGTTATCAACAATGCACACCTCATAACCACGGGCAGACAGATGGAGGGCAGTGGCCCACCCACAGTATCCATCACCACCTGTGATGGTGGGGCAAACAGATTGAATGTGCATGCAATAATTGGATTCGTAATCAGTTTGATCTTGTACATGAAATATGTTGGATACAATTTTGTCAACATACAGCTACACACAAGAGGTATACCTGCCATACATGAGATGTATGACAGGGTTTGAGTTATGATATGACATCGAGTATGTCTGTCACCTGATGACAGGGTTTGGGATATGATATATATCTGTCCTTGAGTATATTTGCCAAACGTGAGATATTAGACATATGAGATATGATATGCATGACCTCGAGTATATTTACCAAACGTGAGATATGACATATGAGATATGATATATATATGACCTCGAGTATATTTGCCAAACGTGAGATATGACATATGAGATATGATATATATATGACCTCGAGTACATCTGCCAAACGTGAGATACAAGACATATCAGATATGATATATATCTGACCTCGAGTATATTTGCCAAACGTGAGATATGGCGTATTAGAATTGAGATGTATAGAATTGTAAAGAATAGTACACATTTCAGATATATTTGATCACATGCAAGATTATAGTGTCAGTGTGTGAGTTGGTTTGTGTATGATGTGAGTGTCTGTGTTTGTGTGTGTATGCCAACTACTAGCACTGGATATTGGTGATGGCACGTGTTGCATTACTAATGGAGCATTTCCACACCAGCGATGTCGCCTGGTGGTGGTGATGATGGTGGTATGGTTGCGTTGATGGTGGCCTGGTGGTGGTGATGGTGACATGATGGTGGATGGTGAAGTCAAGAGGGACTTAGGATGATCATGCACAGAACAGTAAGAACAAAATGTATGAGGAGGATGCCTGGCTCACCGATGATCATGACCTTGCGGCCAGCGCCATGAGTGGCAGAGTCAGCTGGCCTGACGGCATCCACGACAGCGGCGCGGGTGGCAATGTTACCACGGACCTGCTTGGACTGACGCTGGGGGAAAGCAGCAGAGGGCTTGGCCTGATTATGGGGAGGGTGGGGTGGGTGTGTGTGGGGGGGCAGCGTGAGGGCCAGTATTGGGTTGCACGCAACGATTCGACAGGTGTATGGTTGCATGCAGGCCTGTACATGAGCCAGTTGAGCACACAATGTGCATGCGTTGCAGTAAGGGGGCCAAGTGCTTGCAGTACGAGGTCCAATAACGACCACTAGGGATAGGCCGCAGATGCTTGCGCGCAGATCTGCAATTTTGTCATGTGCAAGGTTACATGCATGCCAGGTTACATGCATGTCAGTCACTATGTCAAGCCGAGCGAAAGGAACTATTAAGGAGTGCACAGCGGCATGGGAGTATAATTGCGTGCGGGGGATGGGGAGGAAAGTATAACAAATCGGCTAATTTGACAGGTGGGTGCTTGCATGCATGCGACTAATTTGGGAGTCGAGCGAACATAGAATTTGCAGGCGCAAAGTTGCACAATTGCGAGCATGAGGGAACCGAACGAGAGGAGGACAGGTACAAAGACGAAATAGTTAGCGCCTCGAGCTTTCGACTTGGATTCGATGGCTGAACCAATCGACATACGCGAAGCCAATGGGTAAAACAGCTCAAGCTTCGTGGGTTGGAATGATCTAATAGCGGTCTGAATCGTTGATCTTGAGAGTGGATATGAAAGGCGGATGGAGCACCACAGGCTTTATCAACACTTGAAACGACAATCGCACAGTCTCTGAGCGTAGCAAACAAACTTCAGGGATGCAAATTGAAAGCAGAGGCTCGGAGTTGCAGCGACTATTCGGCATGGGAATTCCAGGGATGAATGAAAGTATAGAGAATCGGATGAGCCAATGACCAAGGGAGCACAATTCGATCAAACTTACCTCGGGTACGATGGAGCTGCGAGAGGAAGGGCGGGCAGCAGCAGCGGCACCTGCGATTGAGAAGAAAGCGAGGGAATCAAATTCAGATCATGGTTGAAGCCAAAAGATTCTCAAGTCGGTATCGAGCTAGATCAGTGACGTAGCGCTAGCAAGCACTTACCATTGAGCATGGGCTTGGCACTGCTCCTCTCAGAGACCTTCGCGCTGGGGCATCCTGAAGAGACAGGGACATTGGTCGGGTAAGGCGGGGTGCCCAAAAATAGCATGCGGATTGCCGATGATTAACTGCACAGGGGAGAATTGCGCCCCCACCTGCTTTGCGAGTAAGCATCATTCCTGTTGGCTGGTCTTGATAGTGTCGGAAAATATGTTTGGTCGTGAATGGTTCCTGACAATAAGTTCGTGTGTAAAAAGGTTTGCATTCGTCTACAATCGCTCAGCTACACTGACCTGGCAGATGCGAATATTCCAACGCAGGCGGTCATCGGTCAATATGAGACAATCTCCTGGCCCCTTTTACCCAATCTCGCTCCTACATTTGCTGATGTCGCTCAGCACGACTGTCGGTGGCATGCGGGTGTTGGTAACTGTAAGGATGTCGGGAGCTCCGCGACTGTTCCTGCCGACCAGGCTGCCAACTTCTTTCCGCGACGACCACTAACGACAAGGAATCGGATTCCCCACCAACGACAAGGAATCGGATTCTCTTCGCAGAATCAAAATACAAAAGATCCTCGGCTGCGGTTTGAAATGGATGCGCTTCGAATCTTTCAACGCTGGGCACTGGCGGGGATCGGAGGTGCGCTTCGAATCTGCCGCTGCCGGGCACTGGAGGGGATCGGGAATGCTTCACCATGCACCATGGCGGTACTATTGCACGATACCATCCCATAACGGGTTCGGGCAGGTTCGGGATCCCAGCCCATGCATGTGATTCATGCGGCATCTTCCCTCGCTCGGCATGCCACCAGGGTTTCTCTACACGCTGCGTGTTACGTGACAGACGCAGATTTGGGGGGGGGGGGGGGGGGGGGGGGGGGGGGGGGGGGGGCGGTCTATTGCATCTCAGAGGGTCTGGGTTGTGTCGCAAACGCAGATTTGTGAGGGTCATTTCATCCGTTGCGTCGCAGAAGAAGATTTTGAAACCAGTTGCGCCTCATGATGCAGATTTATGAGTCCTCCAGAACAACCCTGCACGCCTTATGATCGTGACAAATGGAGGACTGGTGCTGCTGCTGCTGCTGCTGCTGCCTGTGGCTGCTGCTGTACTGCTGCGCTTCTGGTACTGCTGCTGCTGCTGGTATGCTGCTGCTGATGTGGTACATGTGCTGCTGATGCGGGTAATGATGCTGCTGCCTGCTGGTATGCGCTGTGTGCTGGTACTTGCTGTGCTGCCTGCTCGGTACGCATACTGTGCTGTGGACTGCTGCTGCTGCTGCTGGTACTGCTGCTGCTGTCTGCTTTACTTCTGCTGACTGCTGTGGTACTGCTGATGCATGCTGATGGTATGATGCTGCTGCTGCTGGTATGATGCTGTGTACTGCTGCATGCTGTGGGGACTGCTGCGGCTGATGACTGCTGCGCTGCTGCTGGCTGCGGGCTGCTGCTGCTGCTGTGCTGTGCTGCTGCTGATGGTGCTGCTGATGCTGTGCTGGTGCTGCTGCTGCTGCTGCTGGTGATCGGAATGCTGCTGCTGGTGCGCCTGCTTGCTGCTGCTGGTGCTGATTGCTGCTGCTGCTGCTGCTGCTGTGCTGCTGCTGGTTGCTCTGCTGCTGCTGCGCGTAATGATGCTGGTACTGCTGGTACTGTGCTGGTACTGCTGGTACTGTGCTGGTAACTGCTGAGGTTATGTGCTGGTACTGTGGTACTGCTGCTGAGTACTGCGGGTATGCTGTGGTTACTGCTTGCTGCTGATGGTTAATGCTGCTGCTTGTGCTGGTTAATGCTGCTGCTGCTGCTGCGGGTACGCTGCTGCTGCCTGCCTGCTGCTGCTGGTACTGCCTTTTGGGTGCTGTGGCTGCTGCTGCTGGACTCGCTGCTGCTGGTAATGCTGCTGCTGGGTACTGCTGCTGATGGAGCTGATGATGATGGTACTGCTGCTGAGCTGGATGGATGCTGCTGTGCTGATGGTACTGCTGCTTGATGTGCTGGTTACTGCTGCTGCTGCTGATGGTCCTGATTGGGCTTTTGCTTGATGCTTGCGTATTCTGGTGTGCTGGTACTGATGGTGGTTACTGCTGCTGCTGGTAATGTGATGCTGATGCTGATGAAAGGTGGTTAATGTGGGTGCGATGGCCTAAATGCTGTGTACGCTGGTGGGCTGGTGCTGGTGTGGTGTGGTTTGATCGGTGCGTGGTGTGATGGTGCTGCTGCTGGTGTGCTGGTGTGATGCTGCTGCTGCTGCTGCTGATGATGCTGCTGCGCTGCTGTGCTGTGCTGCTGCGCTGCTGCTGCTGCTTGCTGCTGCTGCTGCTGCTGCTGTGCTGATGCTGCTGCGCTGCTGCTGCTGCTGATGCTGCTGGATGCTGTGCTGTGCTGCGGCTGTGCTGATGATGCTGATGCTGATGGCTGCTGCTGATGCTGCTGCGCGGTGCTGCTTGATGTGTGCTGCTGCTGCTGCTGCTGCTGCTGCTGTGCTGCTGCTGCTGCTGCTGGCTGCTGCTGCTGCGCTGCTGCTGCTGTGCTGCGCTGTGATGCTGTGCTGATGGATGCTGCTGAGTGCTGTGCTGCTGCGCTGATGCGCGTGGCTGCCTGGCTGATGCTGCTGAGTGCTGACTGCTGCTGCTGCTGCATGTGCGGCTGCGCTGACTGCTGCTGCTGTGCTGTGCTGATGCTGCTGCTGCTGCTGCTGCTGATGATGCTGCTGATGCAAATGCTGATGCTGCTGCTGCTGATGCTGCTGCTGCTGCTGTGCTGCTGCGTGAACTGGCTGCTGTGCTGCAGCTGCTGTGATGGCTGTGCTTGCTGGCTGCTGCTGCTGCGCGCTGCTGCTGCTGCTGCTGTTGCTGATGCTGATGTGATGCTGCTGATGCTTGATGATGCTGCTGACTGTGCTGCATGCGGCTGCTGTGATGCTGATGCTGCTGCCTGCTGTGCTTGCGTGCTTGCATGCTGCTGCTGAGCTGCTGTGCTGCTGCTGATTGATTGATGCTGCTGCTGATGCTGCTGCTGATGATGCTGCTGTGTGCTGCTGCCTGCTGATGACTGCTGAGGCTGCTGATGCTGCTGCTGCTGCTGCTGCTGCTGCTGCTGTCTGCTGCTGATGCTGCTGCTGCTGCTGATGCTGCTGCTGCTGCTGCTGATGAATGTGCTGATGCTGCTGCTGCTGCTGCCTGATGCTGATGCTGCTGATGCTGATGCTGCTGCTGCTCTGTGTGATGCGTGCTGTGCTGCTGATGCTGCTGTGCTGCTGACTGCTGCTTGCTTGTGATGATGATGATGATGATGCTGCGGATGTGCTGTGCTGCTGATGATGCTGCTGCATGCTGATGTGCTGCTGCTGATGCTGTGCTGCTGATGCTGATGTGTGCTGCTGCTGCTGATGCTGCNGAAGACACAACATCGTCATATTATTTAAATACAAGTTACAAGTTATTACAAGTTACAAGTTCAAGTTATTACAAGTTACAAGATGAGTTAAAGTGGTTGTTCAAGATCCACATTTAGATGATCTGATTTTACGAGAACCGAATGCAATGTCATGAGTCTGATCTAGTCAATGTGCTGCACTCAAATATTTCAGAAATTCTGGACAGATGATTGTGCAAGCTTCGTGGTGCACTGAGTTGCATCAGGCTTGGTCTGATAGCCAGCCAAGAGAGCTAGCCAGAATCTGCTGGTTAGGCAAACAATAAAAGCTATGGCGTGGCCTGATGCTGTCTAACAATTGCTTCTACTAGATTCAGTGGCTCACGGATCTGGATGGAAGCTGCCATGGTAGCCCAACAAATAAACAGTGGCTTGGTGCCAGCTTCTACTAGGGTTCAGCAGTCCTGCCTCCCAGCTTCTGAGGAATGGACTCAGGGAGCAAGGTGTGAGTGTTGAGGAAGAATGGATGGATGCATGCCATCGACAGGGTGGTGGGACAGGGGTCGAAGATGCTTGGTGTTGAAAGTTTGAAGCAAGTAGGCTCACCTATATGCAGACGGTGCTGGAGCTAGACTGCTTGACGTGAAATTTCAGACTCGGATTACGAGACGAGGGATGCAGTCCAGGTGATGTTATTTGTTGCCGCGGGAGAATATATTATAATGGAAGAACGCCTGTAGGCGTGGCTTAAGGGAGCGCGCGAGTGAGGAAGAGTGTGGGGAGCAGGGAGGTTGTGTTGAAGAGGATTGATGGGCCAGCGCGGTCTGATGTAACCTGGGATGTAACGGACGGATCAAATCGCACCTGGCACTTCTTTTGTGACACGCTGGACGCCACAAAAGAAACCCGACAAAAAGAATCGGGAGTTGGCCTGAGCTGAATGTCCGACCCTAGCTGGGGGTCAAACGGTGGGGGTCAAATCGGTGGGGTCAAATCGCGCCGATAGTCAGGCCAGCCCGGGCCAGCCCGGGCCAGCCTACAGGCTGTCAAAACTCGATGTTTCAATCAACAGTTGGCCTGTAGTGTGGTACATTTCTGGGCAGTACGGCGAACTCTGCGCATGGAATGCAGCATCAGTGGTGACATGTCATCGACCTTCGTCCTGAGCGCTGAATGCCAGAAAACTCTGAATTAAGCTGAGGCGAAATATTTAGAAGCTCTTAGAGGCCATGTCATTGGCTGGGCCCGCCCCGTCAAGCTTTGATTGGTGCAGTTTCTATTCGCTCTTCTGGAATGTACGTGCGCCCTTGAATTGAATGCTGCAGCAGATTATCGCACTGCCACTGCCACTTCCGCAGCCACAACCACCACCACTCACGAAGCAAATGCCGATCTGCGCAAACAGGCCAATGCCGATTATTACGAGCATGCATCACAACAAGCATGTAAACGCGCTCGTGCCAATGTCACAAGGGCAAATGCGTATCAATGTGCTTGTGACAATGTCTAAACAACAAATATGAGGCAGTGCCTCTTCTTAAAATCAACATCTCACACCACCTGCTCCCCCCCCCCCCCACCCCACCCCACCCCACCCCCCCCACCCCCCCACCCATCCACCCACCACCACACACACACACCACCACCACACACACTCACACACACCAGCACACATAAACACCCGATCACCCAGACAACACCACGCACACGCACCCACACACCTACAAACACACACACACACACACACACACACACACACACACACGCATATCCAGGCCCCCCTACCCGCACTCCCCACACACATCCATCCCCCCCCCCACCCACCCACCCACCCACCCCGAACACACCACCACCACTACCACACACCCATACCTACACCCTCGAACCCTTCCCCACCCCACCATCCAATCCCCCACCACCACCTCCCCCACCACCAACCCACACATACTAACCCAGTGAGCACGGGGGGGGGGGGGGGGGGGGAGTTATGGGTGTGTTGTACTGGTGGTGTGTGTGTGGGGGGTGGGGGGGGAGGGGGGGGGGGGGTAAGGGTGTGTTGTACTGGTGGTGGTGTGTTTGTGGGGGTGGGGGTGGGTGGGGGGAATGCGTGTGTGTAAGTTTTCCAATCAGTGGCATTATGCCCAGCTGTCATTTGGACAGATTAGCTGATCATCTGATTGGATACACAACAAACACAAGCACGGAATAGCCATCAGCATACATAAAACATGTCTTGACCACCACCACCACCACAATACACCCATACCCACACATTCACGCAACCTCAGAACCTTCCCCCCCCCCCCCCCCCCCCCCCCCAACACACACACAACACACACCACACACACACACACACACACACACACATGCATGCACCACCACCACCACCACAACCAAACACACACTCACCCACACACAAATACACAGAGTAGTCAACAGCATACCCAGAATATATGTTTGACCTATAACACATGTACATTCACATACACACACATATACACACACATACACGTACACACACACATGCACACATATACACACACACATACACACACATACACGTACACACAC